>JABASM010001312.1:0-15299 GCA_019776545.1 Brachystomella parvula | reverse complement strand
ATGTATGCAGATTTATCCTCCCTTTTACCAACCCTTCCAAATAACTTTTTTTCCCACGATCAAGAAAGTAAAGATAAACACTTCCAGAGACAAGCGAAGGATAAACTGAATATTAGCGTCATTATATTTATATTTTATTAGTAGTATAGAAGATATACATTTTTATCACAGGACAGGGCCAGGCATGTCTTGGCGTTTCTTGAGAACTTTTGATTGAGAAGAGGCGTAATAAAACATGCTACTCTTAAATGATGTGAGAATTAATCAAAATCATATCTATGTTTTGACAAGTGTCGACTTGGCAAAAATCACATTACAATTACCAGCCTTCTAGCTGGAAGACATAAATAGACAGTAAGAGCCATTAAAAAATTATTTTTCTTTTTAGTCGGCTACTTAACTATAGTTAACTACAGTTGGCCGCGGATGCGGATTTCTCGGAAAGCTATTACTCGTCTATGTGATTCTTTTGCAGAAAACGAAAGTAAGAATAGAGTATAAAGAATTAAAGCCATTGCATTGTTGTGGTGCCCCCATTGTCCCCGTTGGATAAAAAATATTAGGAACTGAATGCTACTACTGTTACAAAGCCAAGTACGCTTCTCTCTCCTATCATCAAAGTTTTGGAGTATGGGAACTCGTAGCTAAAATCTTTGTCCTCACACTTTGGATCTCTTATTGATCCCCTCAACCCTTTTTTCCTATTGGCTATCCTCTAAATCCCTTCCTTCTATTCTTTTCTTCTAAAAGAATCAGAATTCAGAAGCCAGGAACTCTTATTACAGTCTCCTGGAAATCTCATAGAGAACTCACTGGGCTTGAAACAAAAGGATTTGCGTGACTTGTTTTTATTATTAGACTTTCTATATACTTTGTTCAACGCTTGAATGCGAAGGGGATCAAAAGTTCCAGGAACAGAGGTTCAGAGGAGTCAGAAATCTATTGTTAGCTTCATTATGTAAAATTTTTATAACAATGGATCCATGACCCTAGTTTTTTGAGCTTTCATAATCAGAATAGTGAATCTGCGAATAACATCAGAGGAAGTGTTGGCAATTGTCCAAGAAGCTTAGGCAAAAAAAAATGTTTGTGGAGTGAGGTACTACTCTGGACTGAAGTGGGTCTACTGACATTTGCCTCTGTTCAATTAGTGAAGAATCAAGCAAGAGCCAGGCTAAGCTCTGAGCAGGATATACGAAAAATCTGGGAGATTCCCTGAGTCATTAATTAATTGAAGCATTTCCTATTCAGGAGTGAAGAAGAAGGGAACTGACTCATCGCAGATCAAAAACACGTTTTTCAGTTGGGAACTTGGAGTCCTGATTGGAAGAAGGGAGAGGAATAACAATAGCTTGTCATTTTTACCTTAGGGCAGGATTCATTTACCTGTCCCAACCTCAGCTGTGGAAAAATTAGTGCACATTTTTGGGGTTTCGACTAATCTCTGCAGTTTGTGCATTGACCTGCACCTTTCTCCTCAGAATACAGTCCAGTAGTGAAGAAGGCGTCCCCAGGAATACTCAGAAATAATGGAATCGGACGAGTGAAAAAGTCAAGGAAGTTCTTCTCTTGTCCAGACCAACAACAATAAGGATTAACAACAAAAGGAAGCCTACTCAAATCCTTAACTTAGAATTAAGGCAACTGTAGTAGAAGCATATCATCCGCAGCGTGGAAGACTTCACCATTATTTTTACTGAACTACTACTTTCAACACCTATACACCTTGTTAAAAGTCTCACCCAGTTCTTGAGTCCAAGGAAAATGAAGTTCCCACTAATTATTGGAATTGTCACGACGCTAGTGACACTGAGCATGGCCACTTTGGTGGACGAAGTTCGAGAGGATGTTATTGAAAAAGTTGACGCAGCATGGACCCAATTAAAGGTATGGAAATACGTAGCTGAAATTTTTCGTGAATCTTTTCTAGGAATTATTTAAATTGTTAGGAAACTTCACCGGTTGATTCCATAATTTTTTCCATTTTATTAAAAAATGCAAAAGGTAATTTTGCAGGAAATACTCCTTTCTTAATCGACGCCTGTTTTGTGATGAATACATTCCGCTACTTGCTAAACTTGACACCTGGGGTGTGCATTTTGACTTTTACGTGACTCTGCATCGTATATGGGATATCCCTAGGTAATTATGACTCAGAGCCCTTGTCATCTTAATTACGATCATGAATCAACCTTCTCCTGTCTTTACTCTTATGAACAAAAAATCAAAACTTTGTCGCTGGCTGGTAGTTTTTGGTGTATTGCTGGTATTGATGGATAAACTCCAATCAGAGTGAGGGATGAGGCGGAATGTGCTTTATCTTTCCTTTTCCATTGTTGTAAGAATTACTCATGTGAATCATACATTGTTATCAGCAACCACAAAGTCTTGATAAAAGACAAAAGGCTCTGGTTCTAAGGACTTATTATGTGGCAGACTACCTGAAAATTCACTTTCTAAGGACCATTTTCGGTCGTGCCTGGGTCCAGATGAATTTGGATGAAAAGCTAATCTTTTTTATTTTAATTTTCAGAAACTGAATAAGAATGGGAAAACAAACATCCAAGTCCTCAAGGACCTGGCCCGCTATTTGAAGACCATTCCAACCTCGATTGCTCGCGTCGAAAGAGAGCTTCAAACTGAGGAATATGAAATCGCACTTCAGGTTCTGGCTAAATATCAAAAGTAAGTGCAAAAATTTTTTTAATCAAGAAATTATAATATTTAATTCCATGCAATTTTTACGTAAACTCTATATACTTCATATACATCGCTCCTAATTTCTTATTCTTGCGGCTCTTTAGGGAGCTTCCACAAATGTGAGAAAAGTATTTTAGTCTCGTTGACCCAATTTAATATTTTTTCTTTTCTTTGATTTTAGTGTATCTCAGCATTGGAAGAGCAAATGGTCAGAGATTTCTGTACTCACATCACCCGTGGATGTACTTTATGGACACTTTAAGCTCTTCCCAGTAAGTAGCGCTTAATCTTGGAAAGCAAGCGTTCTGAAATGCGTCGCACATAGCCTATCACTTCCAGCTTCCGCCGTTCCAAGGCTAGTAAAAAATGCTCTGTTTTGTAGGATATGCCTGAAAGCTTTGCTCCTGGTGGAGGAAGCTTGGATTTCGACGCAGCTACCGTGAGTGACCTCATCCTCAAGCCAATTTATCATTCGGATGAAGAGAAGGGATCAATTACCCTCAGTTATTTGCTCGACCATGCTCATTCCACTGTCGTCTCATCTTACAATTACAATGAAAGGGACGCTTTTGCAGAACTCGGGATTGAAATCAATGTGAGACAGAGGAATTTTCCATTGTTGGCTGGGATAATAATTTATCGTTACATACTACTTTATCCTCTTTCTTATTTTCTTACGGTAGAAAATCCTCGGGACAAATTCCTGGTGTCTTTGGAATGGGAAAACACCGCAGCGTCTTATTTATGGCTTTTACGTGTCTCTCCTTGCTCTTGACGTCAAGGCCTACACGATCCTCAACTTTGCTTATATGTTGCAATTCGCACTCAACGGAAGTAAGATAAATTCCAAGCATGTCTAAATGATTACTAGACGGAAAGCATTAATTATGACGTTGTGAAATTGTTTTCTTCTTTAGCTGCGAATACAAATGACATCTTTTTTGCAAAGCAGTCTATGAGGAATCAGGCCTATGAGAAACTGGTAGCTGCTAGGACTGCCATTGGCTCTGCGTCCTCAGCCTTCTGGAAATGTGACCCGCAGATACACGAGGAGGGTGAAACATATGAACAGTTTAAGGAACTGTTGCAGGTCAGTCTGATCTGGTTGGAGAAATTAAGCTAGTTAATTTCATGGTGACTTGACAGGGTGTCATCGAGAATGAGAAGGACTTGCACCCAAAGGGCTCCTGCAAGCAAACCTGCTCTGACTTCACATTCACAGAGAGTAAATGTAAAGGAAGCAATTGTGTCCTGTCCCGCCGGTGCTCTGGGGATTTAATCGATTGCAAGTACGTTGCTGCGGATGCTACCGTGTGTACAGCCGATGCTCCAAGACGATTTGACTATATTGATTACAAGAAGGGCCCACTCCTGGGAAAAAGTAATTAATTAGCTAATCTATTTCCGAGCACTGGAAATAACAGCGGTTTTATTGGAATAGGTGGCCAATGTTCCAGAGCCACGGAGCGACGCGACAGCCATTGGAGGTTCTGGTACCATTGTAGTAACTGCCTCTGCCTCTGCGATGACCCAAGCAGCTCAACCACGGTTCGACATATTTCACTTGCATCTGTCACTTCAGACGTCACAGCCAATAAAATTGTTACCGGTGTTCGATTTGTGATGAAAGGTGGGATCCTGAATCTTCAGGTAAATTACATTTCCAGGGAAATTTTAATTTTGCATTTATCAGGTTCAAAAGTTGAGAAGTTTTAAAATGTTTCAGATTGAGCAAGGGATCCCAGGCAAAAAGGGAACTATCCGAGAAGGAAGCACTGAGTGGAAGCCGGTTCCAAACTTGAGGAAGACATCCAGCCATGTAGCTCAGTTGGACTATTTCCACCGCGGGTTAAATTTGGATGATATTTCACTCAACCGCAGCTACGTTGTCACAGGGGTCCGTCTCCATCGACTCGGGGAGCATTTTGGACTAATGGTTCAGGTAATTAATTCAGCTGACTTAATTCAGTCCCCTAGAAAAATTCAGCTAATTGCCTTCCTTAATTTCAGGCTACACAAATTAGTCCAATCACAGCCGAGCTCCTTCCCAGTACCACCCACTGGTTGAGCAATGACAATACGCCAGACAATGACAGTAGCCCAAGGAAGCAACTGGTTTTAGATGACGCCGACGTTCCGACTTACAGTCCTAAACCCTCCATTCCGGACACAGTCCATGATCAGTTCCTCTATTTTGGTCCGACATCTCGGACGAAGGACGTTGCTCAAACAACGATTCCTTTCATTGATATTCAACTCGTCCGACCTGAGCCAGCGGTTTGGCTCAAAGGAGTCGGGATTTACCATAAGGGTCAGCCAGGCTATGGTGGCTACATCGGTCCCCGAGTATTTACCACAGATTTGTCGGATTTTATGGGAGATGAAATTCGAAAGTAATATTTAAATTTTACAGTGTCATTTTACCAATGCAAATCTCCCAGAAAAGTGAGAATCATTTTAATCTAGTTGATCTTTTGATCCATTGTTTGAATTCATGAATATTAAATTATTGAGGAGAAAAATACTAAGCTTATGAATTCCAAGTCTTCCACTAATCTCTATTTTTAGCTATTTGTGCCAAGTTGATCATTAATCTAAGCGTTTAAAAATAAAAGAGAACTTCGAAATTTTCTCATGAAACTGAAGGAAAGTGAAAATAAAAATATCCTTTTTTAGATGAATATTTTGGCCACCTTCCGTCTTTAGTTGAAGTGGAAAGATAAGTATTGATGAAGTGATGTAATTAGTCTTTTACTTGAGGCATTTCCGTCTCATCGGTTCGATGATTATCCTGACTTACCTTCCTGAAACTTGCATCTGATAAGAGTGCATAAGGATTAATCACAAGTGTTTTTGTTTTCACTCTCCTTCTGACTGGCGGCGGTGGAGGCCAATAATCTGTCTCTGTCTAAAAGACTCCAAAATCCCTGTTAATCAGCTTTCCCCAAGTGACAAACTTGTCAAATGAAAGATGAGCCCAGAGGTAGAGCCGGAGCAGTGGGCGGACTGCTCCAATTTAATTCATACTTCGGAGCGTGCTTTTTACCTGTGGCCTCAGTCCACCACCCCCATGCTTTCATTCCTTGAAAAATTGAAACTGATTGATTGAAATTCTAGCCAAGCCATTTTCATCCCTCTGCGAAATGAAAACACCTAATTAAAAGACCCATATAACTCGAATCCAGTGTTTCAAATATTGATCTGAATTCTTATGGAATAGAAAACGAAAGCTTGAGCTTCCTTCTCATTGTTTTTTAGTGATTGATGACTTATGGCTTCCCACACCCTCTCCTGCACCACCAGTGTCGACGACGGGTATGATTAGACAATGAAGATGAGAGGATGACGACTTTTCCAATTTATCTTATCGATCATTCATAATAATTAGAATGAAGATCTCATCATTATGAATTTGCATAGAACCATTAATCTCCATCAGGATTTTTGAGGTGTTCAATTCAATTAGACCAACTTTTCTTTTTTTTCTAGAAGACGGAATTAGACAGAAATGAATTTCTCTGTCACGGTGCTCATCGTCCTATATAGGGGCTGAAACGGATTGGCCGTGGCCCTTCTCTTCAGAGCCCATCTTCACTAGTCGTAAAACTCAAAATTCCTAATGAAGCCCCAATGAGCCATTAAAATGCCGAAGTCAGGGAATTATTATTGTCATATTGTTCCCTTTTAATCTCTTTCCGATTTCACCTGAACAAATCGTTAAAATACATTTCACACTTTTTCATATTCTCTGGAGGAAATTGGATCTTTAGAATTCCGAGTTAAAATTAGCATAATTTTCACTTACCCTGAATTCAGTAGTAAAAGAAGCATCAAAAAAATCTATAGTGGCAGCCACCAACCGAGGAGAAAGTTGACAGGTATGCAGTAAGAAACTCATGTTAATTTTTGAATAGATCCATAATTCGAGATCATAATTGAATGAAGAGAAAATACTGAGACTTTTTACGGTAGGTTACGGTAGTATTCATTTCAACCAGTGTTGGATGATGGTTATTAATCGTCGTTTTATGACAAGAATCGGAGGAGTGAAGAGTAGAGGGTGGGATGAAGAAAGTATGGAAGGGGATAAAGGGAAATGCAAGCGATGATCTTTGTTTGTAAGGATATATGTAGTAATTGGCTAGGAATTGAAGATGACAAGAAGAAAACTTGGGATTTCAAATCCATTGATCATGTAATTTGATGTTTTGGAATCAGGGAGACGGAAGAGTGGATCGGAATAGTTTTTTTTTGGAAATAGAAATCAGAGGATCACGAGCACGAGAGGGAGGACATGCCATAGATTTCACTTCTCAAACAAAGTTTTAGGATCAGGAATCCTAGAAATCGATCTTGGAATTCTTTGAATTTTGAGATGCGCTACAATTATTTAGAGGAAATGCTAATTATCTTAAAACCCTAATAAAACATGACAAGGAAGATGAGGGAGCCGAACAATTAGTCCACATGCATCTGCACTGTATCCTGTCATTAAGTTACCCACCTCTGCTTCTGCTTTACTGCCTATTGGCCTATACCCATAAAAATGAAGAACCTCGTAAAAGTGATTAATTGCCGAAAATCTTGTTACACACGGGAGAGGACAGTGTTTCAAAAACAGTGATGCAAGCGGTAATACAAATTAGTGATTTTGTGGCACCCCTTTTACTGTCACCACATGCAAAATCTATTAATCAGGAAATTACCAAAATCTAAAACGCAAGAACAGTACATGAATACTGCAAATCCGTATTTTAACGATGTGGATTTTGGGCTTTAAAAATGAGCACCAAGGAAAGGCTAAAAACTAGTGTCATGCAATGACAAATTGAAGTTGGAAAATATTTTTGAAACATTGAAAAAAATCGTTCTTTAAAATAATTTTTTGGCATTTCAAAGTTAAGCGTGATTACTTATTATCTCTAATTAGCTTTTCTTTACAAATCGTCCTAACTGCTCATCTAAGTATTGGTCTACGGCTCATAAATACTTATCGGCTACCATTGGAGAAAGTACGTGCTCCTGGAATTTTTCCACTGAAGTTTCAATTGTTTACAAATGCCAAATCAAAAGCGAATCCCCGGAGGCTTCCTACACTAATCAGTAATCATCCTTTTGTTTCATGGAATTTATTAAATTTGTCTAATTCTTTGCAGTGAACCCTAGATTCAATAAATTACTGATGAAAAAGGTGAAGATATTATTAAGTACGAAAATTGTTTTTCGTTCCCTTCCATATCGTTGAAAATCTGATGGCTTGACCTAATAAGTCCATTCAAATTGAGCAACGGCCGAGCCCTTTATTTAATTTTTTATGAGAATTGGTAAAGTTTCAACTTTCCTCATTCCTGGATTTTTTTTCCTAAACTGAAAATAGAAGGCCTGGAAAAGATGGAGAAAGGAGATGATGCTCTGTTGCACAAAAAAAAATCCGTGAATCAAAGCACAAGTAAAAAATTACGATGGCAACTTCAGTTCTTTCTATGGAAAGATTTCATCTGTTTTCTAAAAGATAAAAAAATGTAGAAAAGCAGTATAGTTTTGCATTGGGCCTCCAGCATACATCGAAAAAAAATCCTGATAACTGGAGAACTTGTTTGTACTATTATCATTATCCGTTTGATTTTGCTAAGCCCTTTTAAAAGTTCTGACTGTTGTGTACCTTATTTTATACGCCAAAATAATTACGAGAACTTCGCCTTTTTTGTTTCGAAACAAGGCCACCACTGGGATTCTATGTTTTCAAGGGACCTGGAATGGGTCCATTGCGCCGTTGACGCTGCCAAAATCCTTTTAAACAGGAATCTTTTTGAACTACAGAAACTGGATGACTTGACGGCGAAATAAGACGCTGTTCCAAATGTGAAAATAAATACAGATGAGGCGTGATAAAGAGCACAAATGCATGTATAGAAAACCTTAAAAAAACTTCTCACAGGCTGCTAGGGAATTTGTAGATTACGGTAATCGATCTGCTGAAAAAATAGTGATCGAACATTATTGCGGAATGGATGATACTCCGACCCCATGGCTTGGATAAAGGAAAACCGTTACCGTTAAAGGAGGAATAAAATACGACGCCTCATTTTGATTTGATGCGGCGTTACAGGGGAACTATTCGTTAAATGTTACGAAATCCCGTTATTATGCTGCGTAAAGTTTTCTTCTTCCAGCTTTTTCCTCATTGCGATTAGGCCAACTCCGATATTATTAATTTCTTCTCTGAGACATTTCTGTTTTCTTTCACCATCCCGTTACCCGCTGTAATTTTCACTCACTGTTGATTGGGCCCATGGCTATATCAATAAACTGACCATTGATTGATTGATTTCTGTTTTCTACTCACTTGAAGGTGATCTCCAGAGTTTAAAAATTATGAACAGTGATTTCGGATTCTATCTAAGGGAAGAAATACAATGATCATGCATTTATCGTACAGATCGCTTTGAATGCACCCTCCGCGTTCTCATCATCAAACTCTAAACAAAACAATGGAAGAACATAATTGGACATTCACTTTTATTATATGAGACGTTCTAGGTAGCATACAGGGATATCCCCTTTCCCTTTCGCCGTTGGATCCACCACGGCAGCATCTTTAAGCTCATCTCAAAATTAAAACATCACCTTCTTTTCCACTACTAAAAAATCACGTCGTATAAATAGGCAATGGATCATTTCGTATCTTCTTCACTTAGACCTAATCTTCTTTCAACTGTCTTCCGCTAACAAATCCTTCTTTCCAACTCTTTTCCTTTTCTGCAGCGCAAACTTCATTGAACTATTAAAATTTTTTTTAAATAACAGCCTAAGATTTTCAGGAAATTCTGAGGCTTGGCTTTCTAAGTATTTGTGCGTCGCAAAGTGATCTCATCCACATCGTCGAGTGCTCCTCGCTTAAATCCGAACTGAAATTCTGTGGAAATCGCATAGAACAATGGGGAGTTACAATTTTTTTCTACTCATTTTCTTCTGTGTCTCTATCACATTAGCTGGGAAACAAAAGTACAACCCACGCGTGGCGCTTGTTGCATCTGGATCTGCCCAAGCTCCTCAGGTAATCTGCTTCTGTTGGGTAGTTTCCTCATCTCAAGATCTTTAGAGTTGATTCATTAAAGGGAGCATTATTTTTGGCCAAAGGACATAGGATGTGAATTCGCTGTTCCTAACACAGATCCCCATCCACTCACCTACTGCCTCGCATAACTCCCCCCTTACTTAACCTTCAGTGAGGCTAGACTGACAATGAAAAAAACCTTAGCTCTTGTTCCAAGTGAATGAGTTTTCCCCGGAATTACGTTATTATGAAAACAATACCAAGAAGACTCCCTTTATGCAGGGAATTAGAGCCCACGTCTCTTAATTAACAAAATTGCTCATGTACGGGATGTCAATCCTAACCTCGTGTTTACACAAAGGAAAGGAGAAGATGACAGGATTGATTTCCTTCCCAAAAAAAATTGACTGAAAAATGGAGAGGACTGAAGAGGAATAAAATTGCCAGTTAATTCAGGGAAATTGGACGTTTGGGCGCAATTCAGCAATCCCATATAAGATTATTTATAGTCATCAAAATTCCATTATTATTAAAATTTGACCCTAAATTACGCGAGGTTAATTAAGGATCCTGGTCTCTTAGTTTTTGTTGTTGATTTAATTATTCCTTTTTTTTGCAGCTGGGCTATTTGTATCCAGTTCCGGCTTCAGCCAATATCGCTCGTGCTCAACTCAAATTCCCAGCATTGGCTCTACCTCTTCCATCATCTCAGACTGCTGCAGAGCGGCTTCCTTCCGCCTCTGCCCAGGAACCGTCAATACAACAGGTGTAGTACCGTAATTCGTTATTTTTCTAAAGGAAACCGTTCGTTAAGTTTTTTATGCCCAGTTGGATAAAGCCATAGATCCATCGCTCATTTCAGGAGAAGTTTCCAAAGGTTGGACTTGGACTTTTGTTTTCTTTCACCTTGAGAAGGAGAGGCGATTGACCTTTCGGATTCTCAGTGTGATTCTAAGTAAAACTGACCCGTGGCTGTTGACAAAAGAGGTTCCGGACAAAATGAGGTTTTCATTGGAATGAGTGAATGTTTAGAAGGAGTTAAGGAAATACTTTTTTCTCGGAAAATTTTTAGAGTAGCTAAAGGTGTTGCTTTTGTTTTCTTCATTAAAACGTTCCGGAAGGGTAAATAACTTCTCTGGATGCTGGAAGGAACTTAGTGGAATAAATTAGCATTAGTTAGCCAAAAACTAAATATGTCTCTGGAAATTTTCCTTGCTAAAAAGAGCTAGAGAACAGAAGGCCCCACCTGTGGATTTCTTTCATAAGCTTGCTTTACCGTTTGTTTCTGAATTAAAACATGTTTGGCCAGCCGGTGCAGATTTTAACAAGGTTGCTAAATGCAGTTAAAAACTATTCGAGAATTTCTGGACATTTCCTCTCAAAAAAGGAAAGAGCGAAGCATCTGACAGCTTTAGTAAGCAAACAACCTCCGTTGGAAAACCTAGAGAAATATACTTCCAATTTTACAGCAGGAATGCTAGGTAGCAATAATCAAAAAAGTTTGAGGTCTGGAAGAGAAAGTTTCATAATCAGGACATTCAAAAAAAGGCTCTGGGTCTAGAATTTTTTTTTTGCTTTCACCAGAGTTGAAGCGTCGCAATTTGAAATCTGGTTTCTGATTATTTTTTCTCATACGTAAATGAACTTTCCTTGTAGGGTGAAAAACTTTCACAGGCAAGGAGACGTGAGCACCCAACGTACTTTTTTTTTTCTTTTTTTTCTTTTTTTGCCTTGGGGTGAAAGCCCTGCTTTCTCCATTAAAGCCTTTATGTTTAAAAAAAAAAATTATGCAACTGCTAATTTTTGTAAACGATCGTTTAATTTAACTTTGAGATTTGAGGATGTTAGCTAATACTAATTGAGGATAGGATAACAATGGGAGTGATGATGATTACAATGGGCCTAAACTACCCGGTCCATTATTTTAGGTTTAAGTTTTACTATCATTTGATTAGAGTCCTCATGCTCTGTCTCAAGCCAAGACTCAAGAGTCATTAAGCTGGGTTGAGCAATTTGGGGATTTTTCTGTCTGAAAAAATAGCACGACTTAGTTATTTCATGGTGTTCTTGATGCAGTGGGAGTGGAAAGAGGATTTGATGGGATTTTAATTCGGCATCTTTTTAATGTCACTTTAGATTTTTCCTATTGTCATTCCAAGAAGAAGGGAAAGTGGGCTCTTCGTGAATTCTCATTTTGTTAGTCGTAGTTTGCAATTATTTGGACAAGAGTCCATAATTGATACTTTGTGAATCACTTATTTTCTCTTTGTCCTCGTAATATTTGTTTTCCTATTCAAAGTGATAATCATAAGTGGAGATAATATGAATCTTTTCAATTTTGTAATTTTCCAGCCTGGTCCTACCGCTCCAATCAGCAGCGCGAGTCTGGAAACGGACGTCGAAGTCCTTCCAAAGGAAGACGACCCTCCGACCACCACAGATGAGGCCGAAACTGAACCCACCGCCACCACACTGGCCGAATTAGGGAGGTCAGACCTGGAAGACCACATGCACTCATCCCAAGTTGACGCAATTGACGTTGCTTGTGGTAAAGAGAAAATGACTGTTCGCGTCACCTTTGACTCCGCATTCAATGGGATTATCTACGCAAAAGTATGTAGCATGCAAGGTCATGAAAACAGTTCTAGGAACTCAGTTAATTTTGGTTTGGATGTCAGGGTCATTACACCGATCCCAAATGCCGGTTTGTTTCGGAAAACTCGGGGCAGTCAATGTACCAGTTTGAGCTAACGACCGGGCAGTGCGGAGTCTCGTTCATAGACGACGGTCTCAAGTCCGGAGGCCAGGCTTATGTAGAAGCTTTGCTGGTCATCATCGATCAACCCGGAATACAAGAAGCCTGGGACGCCTCTCGAAAAATCCGGTGTCTTTGGGAAGGGAACTTGGAGCAGACTGTTACTTTTCCACTCAGCGTAAACATGCTTGAGCAGAAACTTTTGACCTTCAGTGGGGATACAGCAAGCGTAGCTTTGGAAATCCAGGTAATCAGTTAATGCACCTAATTAATTTTGTTTTTGTTTTCGAAAAAAAAAGCTTTAAAGCTAACAGAGCGAGAGCATTTTTAGAGTAAAAATAGCAAAGACTAAACTAGATGGGTTGTTCCCGAGCAAGGTTACAAAAAGTCAAATTGGAAATTTCTGTTGCTCTGGAATAAGCTAAGCAGGGTTCCTCCATCCCACTCGCCACGCATCCTTGACAAATTAGGCTGTAGCCTAATTTTTTATCCTAATTTTTAAATCTGAGTTGGTCTCTAGTAGGATCATACTGGACAGATTAAAATTAAAAAAATTAAAATGACTTTTCTGAAAAATGTAGGAAGCAACCAAGGAAATTCCATATTATGAGCCGAAGGCATAGTACCAATCAATCTTTAGTTGAAGGGAACTCTATTAATAATCCATGCTTCTACAAACTTATGACAATGGACTTTTGATTTATATGGTCACTCATGATGGGACATGTAACAATGAAGTGAGATTCCTCCTACAACTACCTATTCAACTGCTACCGCTGAATATTTATATGACTCACTTCAAGTTTCTCTTTGATTATTGATATTTATCAACAATTGGTAACAATCAGTAATTGAACTGATATTCGAAAGTGGAAAACATACTCGGATTCAGCAACCCACGATTTCTTATTTAAATCGTTTGAAATTGCCATGATTCTGCATAACTTTTTTATGTCCAAAGCAATTTATTTTGTGTTAACTTTAAGAATTTTTTTTTCGTTTGAGTTTCCTGGATGAAATTGGTTGTGCACCACTTCCTCAGATATTTTGTAAAGCATAGATTTTTGCAATTTTATTTTCATTGTCAGACTTTTATTTTTTTTTTCATTCTGAGGAGAGATCAGAAGCTCGAAGACTTCTGTTTAGCTTTTACTCTTTTGATCTCTCCATTTTCCGAGGAGAAAACTAAAAATTGAGTTTTCTCTTCTTTTTCCTTTTTTTAAGTGACATTCTATTTAAGTAAGTAACCGTGAATGGAAATCTTGAGTTTTAAAATGAAGAATACTTGAAAGAATAAAAAAAAAACTTAGAACAAAAGGCTTTTGCTCGCTTTAGTCTTTTACAAAGGTGCAACCATGGGGATTCGTCAGCATAAAACAGGCGTGGAAGCTCCGAGAAAATTAAAAAGAAGGAGAATTTAATGCAGGTCCTTATAGTTTTTCCTTGTACCTTCCTTCCTTTTTCAATTAAATAAGCCGAAATTCAAAACTTTTCAACTCTTCAGGATAGGAGTTCTAATACCGGAAACTCATTAAAATAGTCATACAAAGCTGGTTCCTTAGAGTGGTGAAGTGAATTATGGCTAGTAATTTGTTTACGGAAAATTGGATAAGAAAGCTTTCTGCTTTCTCTTTGGAAAATTTGTCAGGAATTCTCATAAGAGGCGGATTATCATCCTAAACACATTACAGTGGCCATGGTGTGGGGAATACCAATGTTCAGACCTTGGATCGTGTGAGAGAGATTCAAGATTAGTCGATGGCTCTTCCAGTAAATAGTATACCTAGTCTAAGGAGCTTCTGTTTAAGACAAATGGAAAATTCTGCCACATCCAATTTTCAACTTTCATCATGTCAATGGAAAATTATCCCCTCTCTTAGTCCGCCCATTACTTTAGATGTCCTTTAGACATCTTTTTAATTTATCATCTACCAGGGCACGTACTTTAATATATTCTTAGCCTTCCATCCATTTTCCACGCCTCTGAGTGTCTGAACCAAGAAATCTAAATAATACAAATCATGCTACACGATGAGTTCTCTATTTCTTGTGTTTGGAATGAAGCCGCTATATCGTTCAAATAAGTGTTGTAGGTAGTCAGCTCTACTAGCCGGAACGTTTCGAAGATAATTTTTTGTCACGCGTGCACGTGCTTGCTTTTCAATTACCTTCAGTGCTTCTTCTCTTTGATTTTTTAAGCTCTTCAGGATTTTAGAAAACGAATAAGGAATTAAATTAAGCTTCATATTTTCAGTTTATTAAAATTATATTAAACAAAAATAATTGCGGAGAGAGAAAGGACGCTCTTCTACGAAGAAAGTGAAAGGATGATTTATCATAATTCCAACTGCGAGATAAGGACGCAGTACCACAACCTTCGATCCTGAGTCCAGAAGCTTTTTCAGTATTCGACTCAGGTGCTTAAGAGCTTAGACGCTTTCACCCCCTGAGTTTACTCTTTGGTCTAAGGATTTGTAAGGATGAGTACTCTTCACACATGAAATTAGACAAAATATCACGTACAGGAAAGCCTCAGTATTGTTCTAGGCAAATGGAAGGGTGTAAGCAACGGAATTATTTGGTAGGGTAAAAATTAAGGTTGAGTGCGCTTTACTTAATGAAATTAAAAGTGGCGAGGACTTAAGTACACAAATCCCTTAAGATTTAGCTCAGGAAAATCAAGTGAATGATTTCCTGAACTAAACCTTACAGAATTTAAATGCATAAGTGCTCCTCGCTTTTTTAAATTTTTATTAATTAAAAGGTTTATTTGATTTGATTTTCTTA
>JABASM010001311.1:0-15306 GCA_019776545.1 Brachystomella parvula | reverse complement strand
CTGTTCAATGACTCTAGAGGAGGAGTGCAGTGTGCTGGCTGAGTTTATTACTATATAATGGAAATTCCATGAATCCAACTCCCTAAATAACTGCACAACAGCACTTTGCAAACTGACGGAATGGTTAATTTTTTTTCACTTGCTAAGATTTTTTTGAACCTTTTTTTTTGAAATTTTATTTGAATCAGTTACATTCCATAATAGGTGCCTCCTGACTCCGATCTCTCCAACTCCTGAGTGTCTCCCGGCCGCTCAGCAGTCATATTATGGATTTTTGACGTTTTTGGAGATTTTCATGAGTTTTGGACCACATTTGAATATTTGAACGTTTTCATGTTAGAAGGTTTTCATACACATTTAAATATTAATAAAATAAATTTTTGTTACTAGATTACCGTCCAGAGGAAGCGTCAGGTCGACCTCAGATGAAGCTCGGAGGTCGACCTGATGCCTCACCAATCATCTTCCACTAATTGCCTTTTCAACGAATCTCGAAAACTATATTTTCACAGAGAGACAGGGCAAGACGGGCAACATCATATACCGACTCCATCGGTTTGCTAACTGTTACTGAGGCAACAGGCTGATATTGCTGTAGGTAAAAGTCAGAAGGAATGACCCCAGCACTTCTTACATTTTTTGCAATATATAGAATCTCCATTTCCGAACTCGCTACTCAGATTTCACTTGTTACACGTGTAAGTTAAACTAATCGATGCGAGTAAACACGAAACACGCGTTGGCAACCCCCGTTGCAAGAAAAAAATTGAGTCTTCATTTTTCCAGAGGACAAAGCACGCCTCTAATACTAATTGAGAAAAGCAATCAAGAAGATGAGGATGCAAACTGTCCTTCTCAAAAGTTATAAATTAGGATGAAACACCAGGGTCTAGGTAAAGTCAAACTTAAGCGCAAAGCTGCAGTTAGAATTAATTCTACCTGTATATTAAAATTTTCACAAATTCTGCTTAAAACACCGCCTGTTCAAGGTTGCTAGACAACAGCCTCACGTCGAACAACTCTTGCCGCCTGTTATGTATTGTTAATTCAGCTCATCAGCCAAATAAATTAAAAAAACAGACAAATTTTTTGAATCAAAATGTTTTCACTGACGCAGTCGGTATTTTCTTCAAGGTGAGATGCTTCGTCAGAAGATAAGAAACTATTCGAGATCAAGACAAAAGGCACACGTTTTAATTAAAGTATTAAGAAATTAAGTGAAGATCTGGAAAAGAGCTGACGCTTCCTCTGGGCTGTATCTTCCGCCAAAAATTTAATAAATTAATTTCTATAAAGCCATAATTTTATGCGATTTTAAAAAAGCTTGAAAAATTTTTAAGTTTGAAATTAGTTTCGGGACTCGTAACCTTTCAAATTAAAGGCCCAGCGGGAAATTTTTATCATTCATTTATTTATCATATTTTAATTTGTTATCTTGCTTCTATGAATGAGGCTATTAGAAAACAGCGGCTGTATTATTGTTTTAGTTCCCAGTAAAGGATGCTTCAGAAAAAGAAGAAGCAAAACATAGAATAGGAAGCTGTTATTTCAAGGCATGCTTGATTCTCACGTTGTTTAAATCTGACAAAGGATAATGCGAATTCGGGGAAGAATTGCGTCAACTCAAATTTTAAGCTATACAACCTTACATGCATTTTTAACTCCAGTCAAAACTTTTTTGATGTCCAAAGTAGCAGGATGGACTAACACAAGGCGTTCGGAATCAAACGATCTTGAGTATACTTATACGCAGAAATAAAAAAGTTGCTACGAATTAATTTTTCTACACAAGCGAGTCAAACTATGAATCAGTTCTTGGGAGCTTTGTATTGAATATCCACATGGAGAAAGTTCATGCTTCTCAGCCCTGGCGCTCAAGTTCATGTCTTGTGTTTCCATTGTTTGAAGAAAGTGCTGTTGGCCCTCTGCCGAATGAAGTGGATCCGGTTCACCAGCACAACTACTCCAGTAAATACCCCTTGCCCTATTTTGAGGGCTCTTCTCCTAGATTTCAATACCCTCTACCCACCCTCATGATTTACAGCGAAAGAAGAATAATGGGCGATTCATTGTTTCTGCATGCCTTATAAAATTGAAATCCCAAAAGATAGATTTCGAGAGAATAATTTGTGGCATTGTATTGTAGAGGAAATGAAATAAGTTGAGATGCGAATTGGAGGGTAGTGAAAGCTAAAAGGACTTTCTGCCCTTTCACTCTCCATTGAAAAAAACGATGGCGTGGTGTAGTGGTGGCAATGATAATAATAATAGGAATCGCTTTTATTTCCATTTTACCAGCTCCAAAGAAGGAAAGAAGGAGAAAGCAAAAAAGATAACTCAACGTGTGAGAGAAGGAAACTGTTGCTGTGGCTGCTTTCTTCTAAACTCCTGCTCCTGACATGAAAACGTTAAAGTAGGGACAATTTCCTTTGGATTTTATGACAAAACTCATCTGACGTAGAAAGCAGAATGTCGTCAGGTTTCCCAGTTTTTCACTTTAGGAAAAAGGTAGAAAGCAGGAAATTGCAAGTGAAGGACTTTTCCAAACCGCATACCATAGAATTCTGAGCTCTTTTTCCATTGTAATAATAAACTGTAGGGTGCTAGGGAATGCCAAGTTTCCATCGAGGAATGAAAGCAGCAGGACGCAGGAGCTCTAAAGACTCGTGAAGATTAGACATTTACGTTTAATACGTTTTTTACTTTTATGACTTCCAGGTGGTGGATGATTGCATCTTCATTTTCTTTGCCCTGGAGATGTGTGTAAAGTGCATTGCCATGGGGATTACAGGGAATGGAGCTTACTTGGCCGATAAATGGAACTGGCTAGACTGCTTCATTGTTTTTGCTGGGTAAGTCAATTATTTGCACATCTCCTATCAAATTACATTTACAGAAACTACTCAAAAAATATTTGCTTTTCACTATCTCAGTCCAATTGGACAGCGTTAACAAAGCGCCCTCCTTCATTTTAAGCAGATTTGATTGGTACACCGCTCTACTTCTCTGCACTTTGTATTCTGATAAATTTTTCTAAAGTGGAATCATTGCACCGAAATAATCAAGGACAATACCTCAAGCAAAGTCCGCCTAAGAAGTATAAGCACAACTTTGAAGCGACGATTAAAAATAGACCGTCAGAGATAATTTAATGTATGAACAGCCTAAAATATTCAGCTTTTTGTGTAGATATCAAAAGGGTTCAATAACTCTTGAACTTCTATTTTTAAAAATATGGCAGCCAAAAAACGAAAAACTTTAATTAAAGTATGTCTAAGAATTAATTGCACAACTTTGAGGCGACGATTAAAAATACACCGTTAGAGATAATTTAACATTTGAACAGCCTAAAATATTTAACTTTTCGTGTAGATGTCGAAAATGCATTCAATCATTCTCAATCTCCTATTTTTAAAAATATGGCAGCCAAAAAACGACAAACTTTTTTTCTGATTTTTTCACGCTCTAAGTCCCTAAATTCAACCGAAGGATATGGATAGCCCCGTTGAAGTAAACCAATTTCTAAATAGCCTAAATTATACAACTTTTCGAGTAGATGTTGAAAATGGGCTCAATCATCCTCCAGCACGTAATTTTGAAAATACGGCATCCGGATAAAAAAGCGAATTTCAGCGTTTTCTGGAAATTCTTGTAAAGAAGGTTTCAAAGCAGGGGTGCGGAAGGTGTGGACCAACGCTTTGAGATATTTGAACAAGCAAATAGCCCATGAAACTTGCCTTTTCGAGTAGTTTTCGAAAATGGGTTCAGTGAGCTCTGGACTTCTACTTTTGAGTCTGTGGCAGCCAAAAACATAAAATTCACATCTGAAAAATCAGAAAACCTTTTCTTTCGTTTTTTGGCTACACCATATTTTTAAAAATAGAAGATCGAGGATGATTGAACGCATTTTCGACATCCACACAAAAAGAGGAATATCTTAGGGTGTTCAAACGTTAAATTATTCCTAATGGTCTATTTTTAATTGTCGCCCCAAAGTTGTGCAATTAATTCTTAGACATACTTTAATTCTGAAAATATTCAAATGAAAAATTACTGAGCCTCTCCTTCCTCAAATGAAGCAATCAAGGAGGGAAGGAGAGCTAAATAGACTTAGACTAATTGAGAGGTCAGCCTCATCGGAAACGAAAGTGGTTCTGGAGTCTGGTGTGTTAGTGAAAGTGGTGATGATGAGAATATGAATATGGTTTATGATTCTAATACCCCGTACTAAGTGGTTAGTTGTGGATGATAGTTGGTGATGGAAGTGAGGATGTAATTGAATTTCTGTCCTCATATCCTCATGATCTGACCCTCTAATCCTCTCCACTCACTTTAACCCGCCAACAACCCCATCATCCTCATCCATCAGATTGAAGGAAGGAAAAGCTATTATGTCATCATCACTTTTCTCCACCACTGACTTCATTTCCTCCAATCCCAAATAATCCACCACATTTCTCTCACTCTCCCTTCCTCCCTTCTCCTACTCTGCTTACGAAAACTTTCTCCAGCCGAGAGATCAACTTGTTTTTATAATTCAGTATACTAGAGATTAATGTTCTTATTAGTCTCCGTTTCCCTTCTCTGCAGGAGCTCATGGAGGAAAACGAATGAGAGAGACCCAGGAGCGAGCAAGTAGTGGAGAAAATAATCAAGGCGTGCGTTGAGGGTCGATTTGTAATTCCGTCTGTCGGATTAAGGGTACTCCATGCATGGAGCATTCCTGGCCTTACTGATTGAGTCCTACAGCCTCAGCCCCCTATTTACAAATTGTCAATTGAATACTTAGCCTCATTCTTGTCTCTTTCACACTCTTGTTTACTTCACATTAAACGCCTACCCCCAATTGTTTTCAAAAAAACCAGAACGAGAATCGAAGTATGAAATAAAAACCAAGCAATATAGGACGACCCCGGCTCAAAAGTTGGCGATTAAAAAAATATTTTCGAATTAAATGTCAGACTCTCTGTTTTTATTATCTAGTAATTTAACTTGAAATGTGGATTGGGGGAAACGATAGATATTTAACGATAAAAAATCGTTTTAAAATCTTGGATTTTAGGATCATGGAGGTATAACCGGAGGTCATACATGGCTCTTTATTTAGTTCCATAGTTCCATCTACAGAAGAAGGAGTAATCGGCTCAAGAGATGAAAGGTCGGCCTCATAAATCTTAAATCGTCTATTTCTTTTGTACACTGCACCCTTTATTGCCTACAACACATAAATATTATTAACCTAGGGTGGCGTTTCCTATACCCCGTAACAATACCATTAATAATAAGTAAATAAACAGTTCAACGTCTAGAATATAGGAACGGTAGCTTGATCTATTTTGTCAACTTAAATTAATGGGCTCCTAGCACATTCATCACGACTCGCTTAGAAACAAAGGACCATCTCCCTCCAATGCAAAAATTTATCTTTCTGTGTTCGTACAGAGCAATTTGAAAAAAATCGTTGCGCGACTTCCTGTTTCCCAAGCTCAAATCGTGATATTTCATCTCTCGAGAAAGCAAAAAAAAATTAAAGTGGTTGGGAAAAGTCAAAACTACTGACCCCATCTAAAAACGCTCTTTCGGAAAGTACTTTTTCTGCCAACAGGCGTTAACGTGTTTTATTTTTATTTTCATGTTCCGTCTAGTTCGCTAATTCTGAATTCTGAATTTTATTTTACTAATCCAAAAACAGCTGATTTTGCCTGCATTTTTCAAATACTTGCTTATAACGAAACTGATTTTTATCTCCTACTAAATATTCTTTCAGTCCTTATACAGTGACTCAAATTTTATTTTTTCCTATTTGGGATAGTGTAATCAAAATTTCCAAATTGCCAAAAAACTGATTAAGAAGAAACCTGACGGGCTTTGCTTTGTAAATAATCGTGACTTGATTTCTTAAGGAGTGTGATGTGCTAATTTAATAAAATGTGGACTTATGTGCTGTGATTGTTGAAGAAGGAAAGGGTTAATAGAATTATTCGGATTCTGAAGAGTTCCATTGTTTCCAGATGATGAGGGTGGTGAAAGACGGTGGTGGTGGTGAAGGGGATGATGATGATGAGAAGCGTATGAGTTTGGAATTCCTAAGAGGCTCGTTGTTGTGGATGATGAGTTCCCTGGTGAAAGACTAGAAAGTCTGCTCCTCTCACTTTCTCCATTGGTTCTGCTGGTTCCATGGTGGTGGTGGGTAACACTGGTGACAGCGGACCGGTGGGAAGGGCTCTCATGTAATTTCCGGATGTGTTTTTTCAAATCAAAGTTCCTGCAGAACCCCTTCCCACACGTCTTACAGGTAAAGGGCTTCTTGTCATTATGGGTGTGCATATGGAAAGTCAAGTTGTAAACTTGGTGAAAGGCCTTATTGCAGATATTGCATTTATAGGCTTTGTCTCCGCTGTGTGTCAATTTATGATTCTTGTAATTTCCTTTTTGATGAAATCCTTTTCCACAATACTCACAGACGAATGGCTTGTACCCGTCGTGGATCCTGATGTGGGTGTTGAGTGTGGAGCTCCGGTTGAAGGCCTTCCCGCAGGTCGCACACTTATGCGGTTTCTCTGCCGTGTGAATTATTTTATGGCGACAGAGAGTAGAGGCCTGACGGAATCCCTTCCCGCAGACTTTGCAGATGAAAGGTCGTGCCCCAGTATGGACCGGCATATGACGAGTCAAGTTGTAGTGAGCATTAAAGATTTTTCCGCACTCGGGACAGGTGAAGGACTTATTGACCCCTGCTTGGCTATTGGCTGGATGAGATTTTCCTCCAATACTACTGGACAGTCGGCACCGGTAACTCGGGGAGTGGCTACTGCCGGGTGAACTCAGGAGCTCACCGGACTCCTCATCCTCCTGGATTTCATCAGGTGAAATTTTAGAATCTCTCAAACTGCTCAGCAGTTCTGCCGAGGATGACTTTCTCCTACTTCCACTACTCCCTGATAATTTCTCACGGTTCTGTGGCTTTCTTTTTATTACTTGTAGTAAATCCCTTGGAAAATTTCCTTTGAGCGGACTCCGCTGCTTGATTTTTGGGTTGTTATTGTTGTTATTACTGGAAATCGGGAGGATTCCTGATGATTTTTTGGTGGTTGTGGGCGTGCTTTGGTTTTTAGATGAAGGAAAAATTGGCGGAGGAAGGTAGCGTACACCCTGAGGAATCCCAATATTATTTCCGGAGCCACCGAGCTGAATTGTCTTGGCTGCTGAAATGTAGGCTGCATAGAGAGAGGGTGAGAAGGCATGGTGGTGCTGGGGATGAGGAAACTGATTTGATAGGTTGTAATGAGGGGAGCCAGCTGAGGAGGTACTGCTCCCCGGGTAGTAAATGAAAGGATGATACTGGCGGAAGATGTCAGAGGGTGAGATGTTGTTAGCCCGGAATTCAGTACTACCCGCCGTGGATGGGGAGGATGGAACATATTTTCTAAATGCCGAGTCCAATTTTTCAGGTGGTGGTGGAATTAGAAGAGTCGGAGAGAGACTCAACAATGATTTGCTATTCGGAAGGGAATTGAATTCAATGGGAGAGAATCGAGGTGAGATTAGATCAAAGACTGAGGACGTCCTCTCCTCTCCCTTTCTTTCTTCCTCATCCTCCTCATCACAACTGATGCTGGGACTACTGGGTGATGATGAGAACTGGGTTCCGTGCTCATGGAGGAGATCATCTTGTTGGCCGAATGACAAGTCCTGATTATTTACAGGGACTGACTCCATAATTTTGGCAATGGAAAACGTTAGGAGGGATCCGGCTCCATGTTTTCCTGATTTAGCCACTCCCCGGGAATCCGTGGAATCCTCAAGGGTTGAAGTGAGCCGGGAATGATTGTCCATCATCCTTAACAATCTGCAATGGAAATTAAAAAAAATACTGTTAAAATGTTTAGAATTTTAAGCCCCAAAAATTTTCAAAGCCTTTCTCGGAATCGTAAATCGCTTGAAAAATTGTAACAAGTTCTTATGGACAATGTGAAACCGACAAATTAAGGTCCCTTGGATTATTGGCTGACTGAGTTATCCTCATTTTCATCATTTTATTTCTTGAAAAAATGAGAAAGAAATTAAGATTTTCATATTGGGAATTTTCACATTAGGAATTTTTACATCGAGGATTTTTGTTTTGGGGATTTTCACGTGTCGTCCTGAGATCTACTCAAAAAAATGGATAAGTAAGAATCGGCCGGATTGTTTGGTTTCTGAGCTTCCGGTAGAAATTATGTTTCACAAAAATAGTAACTGTGAGCTAATGAATCGTTTTACATCAATTTTTTTATAATAGAATAAAAATAAAGTATTTATACTCAACTATTTTATTTTATTTTTTTCGCATTAGACTACCTATACTTTTAGCATGACTTTTTCCATATATTTAATTTCTAAGGTTTTTCTGAGTAGTTTTTGATCTGTACTTTAACGAAAAAAACGCATTGTAGAGGTGACTTTCATTTAAAAAAAAAAAAAAAAAAAAAACATCAGAAACCAAAGAGCCGTTGACTGTTGGGGAAAGCCAAGTTTATTCTGCACCCAGTTCCCTCCTATCCCAGATTTAAAAAAAGAAATTGGGTTAAATTTGAAATCCTGAGCAAATAATATTCTTTCATTTCAGACAGAATCCTATAACTCGGTTTAATAATGAGTCCTTTTTTCTTCAAATCCTGCCCAGGACATGTATTTGACACTAGAAAAGGAAAACGGAATTGAATTTGAGTTGAATGGGAGTTGATGGTGATGCAGTAGTGGTGGTGGTGGTGGAGTGTTAATAAAAACTGGATTGGTGAAAGGAGTCCTTTATTATGACGTAATGGAATGATAATAGATTTTCCAAGCCGTCAAAATGGTTTCTATTAACTTAAAAACTCAATTGTTAGGATCATCATACATTTTAAAGAAAAGAATAGAACACATCTTCAGCCTTTGGATTTCTGGCATTCCCATTCAAGGGAAAGCCTTGAACTTTCCCTTCCGCCCAGGAGTTTCTTTATATTGAGAAGTAGTAAAAGCGTGGGTGAGGAAAATACAGGAAGGAAAATTTAAACCCTAGGACTCTAGCAGTAGCAGTAGCAGTCGTCAGTAGGGAAAGCTGAGAGAAGCAAATAAATTGACTCTCAAAAGAAAAAAAATCAACAGAACGGGAGAAAATTGATTTGAGTTTTGAAATGGTTTTGGGACATGAGTGGAGTACAATGGTCCCCTCCTTTTCTTCATTGACACTTAAAACTCTCTGTTGACAGAGTAGAACTGGTCATTTCCGTGTATACGATGCTGATGATGATGATAACGGTTTGCTTTCACCAATTTCCTCTATTTCCTCTACGCCTTTTCCTTCATCCTCGAGCATTTGGAGTGAGAAGGTAAGTTAAATTCAAATAACAACTAAACTAAACTATCTCTTCTCTTGATGAAACCCTTGAGTTCTCAATACTCTGTAAACATGCACCTAAACTTGACGTAAGAGAGAGGAAGAGGGGGGGGGGGGGGAAGGGGTATATGCTCACACGGTTCCGAAAAACCGAGGACACGTACCTCGGAGGAATAGGATCCGAGATAAGTGATAAGCTTTTTGAAGTGGGCAAGAGGAAGAACCGTGGAATACGAACATAAAAGAACATTGTGTAAACACTGAGGTCCGTTCGTTTTCTCCTCAAAAGCCCTAGCTCAAAAGAGTGAAAGTTAGGAGAGAGGAGGAGGAGGAAGCGAAAGGAGCGATTCCATAATTTCAGCCTATTCTAAAAAACCTCGGCTCTTTTTTTCTCCATTTTCTATGTATTTAGGAATAGGAGGCTGGAGGAGGTTGCGGAAGAAGAAAAAGCAAACTATGATGATGCTGAGGGAAAAGTCTCCAAGGAATCCTTTCCCAATTAATATGAGAACGAAATATGGGAATTGAGGGAGGGAGAGCGAGAGAGCTTTTCTCCACTTGAGATCCAGTGTAGATTTAGTCAGTAGCCTTAAAACGAGCTTGAAGGGAAATTAGCCTTAATCCACTAATCCATATCAGGGTTTAAAAGGCTAAAGGCCGCCTTAACAGTCCCATGCATTAACCAGTCCCAGAATTTTTCGCCTAATAAATTAATCGCTCCCTTCGTAAACGCTTGTCAAAAAAAAAATTCCGTTGACCAAGGTTATTTTTTATAACACTTTAAATTTTGATTCAAGGGATTTTGAAAGAAACGCCGTACTGTGCTTGATTAATTTTTTAAATCAATGAAAATTGGATTTAGCACAAGAATCAATTAGAGTTTAAGCTGAATTTTTTAATTTGACTTATTTTAGTATCATGGTTTCTGAAAAGTTCTGCGCTGAGTAAATTTGAAGTGAAATAAAACAAAGAAAAGTGAAAGTTAAATAAGAACAAAAAATCGTTTCTGTTTAACTAAATTAAAGTGCAAATAAATATACTTTATGAAAACGGATTATTACTTGGTTTTTCATTTTTCCTGTTTGTGCAATTTCCATATTTTTGTGTCTGAATCACGTTAGGAAATTCCACCTAAATTTTCCCATACTTTCTCTACTTTCTCTTTGAGGAAACTACGAGCCAGCAAAGCCGAAATTCAATGTGGGGAGGATTCTGAGCTAATTGGAGAGAAAATTAAACGAGAGAGGATCAGCCACCCTTTCTTCCATCATAAATCACCTAAAACTTTATGTTAAGGTGAAAGGGGGAGGAAGCAACCCCTTAACCCTCTTATTACCTTGTTATCACCACTTCAAATCAAAACTGGTACAGAGCGAGTAGTAAGCTAATAATAAACTAAAAAGATAAAGACTCTTAATTCATTCTCATTTCTTCCCTTCAAGCTTTGAGATTTATTAGATTCCGTATACAGGCTTTTCTCTCGCTTTTTTGCTGTTAGTTAACGCAAAATCAAAATCCCCCTGTGCTAGCACAATGTGAAATTCCACATTAACCATTCATTCCAGCCACGCAATAAGGCTCTGAAAAGAATTCACTCGATTTCAAACCAATAGTTGTCTGCTAAACCTTAAAAATGTTGATCAAAACTTTCAAAATTTCTCAATTTCAGATATAATTTCACTAACATAGTAGCTACTTCAATCAAAGATTTTTTTATGCTCATCTCTCATATTTCGTTTTCTAGGATAGAGGGCAATGAAAAAGCTGTGGAGTGGAGAAAATCTCTGTTTTTTCCACTTCCGCTTTCTCTGTCTTTGAGATTTGACTGTCATCCTTTTTATTTCTGACGAAGTCATTCTAACAGGAAAAAGAAAATTAGGAGAAACTCAAGTGGTTCCTTGAATTTGAACAGTCTGAGAAGAAGGTCTGAAGTCGATTACTTACCCCCACTACTTTATTATGATTTGAGGAAATTAGCATGGAGAGCTGAGAGGCTGACAATAGCTTCGGCTGAAGAAGGAAGATGGGATGATCTCTTTAGTCGGGTTCGTGAGGACACGACGCCACTTCTCATAAGAGCTTTCTAGAAGGATCAAGGAGATGAACGTGACATGATATTAATAGAGACAATATGCTTGTTGGTATTATGGCCCGGACCCCGCATCAACCCATCCTCCCTCATCATCAAACACAGGCTAAACTTGAAGATTATGGATTTTCAGTCATGGAGCTCTCTACTACTGGATCCGTCTTTTCTGTCCCAAGAGCATCCTCGCTACCACTTCAATTTCTCCGCATACAAAAAAAAAATACTAGTTGGGTATACAGGGAAGAAAGAGTAAACATGGAAATTCCGTAGGAGAAAACCTTTCTGAAATGGAAACAGCAGTCACTGACATGGAAAACAAAAGTGGTGGATTAGAACGGTAAAAAATAAAGGTTACAGAAGATGAGATTTACTAATTAATTCTTTGTTGCTAATTTATTTTACGTCCGTGTCAGGACTTGAGGTTATGACCATGTCAAATTATCCTAAAAGAATTTCTATAGTCTTATAGCCTCTCCTGGTCGTCGGCCGAGGCTTAACATCTGTATCGAATACTTTGTTTGATGAGGGTTCGCAAAATAAAAATCTCCAGGTGATTCTTCAGTAAGCCGAGACCCTTTGCATCTTTAACATCCTTAAAATCTTTTTATTTTTACGACTGCAACAAACAATTTTTCAACCGCGAGCTTTTAATTCGATTTGCTTGACCCCTTCAAACTCATTTGCAATGAATGAGTTTGGAAAATTAACAAAAATTGTACACCTGATCAGCCTTTGGTCTTCTGCTTATTTGGATTTTATGCGTATCCAGATGCAGATGAATTAGTCGCACGGCAGGGTTTCGAGGTTGTCTCAAATTGATTGCTAAAAAAAATATCAATATTTGGTCGCGTGGAATCTGCTTTTTTTTTTCAGCGATTAGCGATACCAATTCAATTTCCCCCGTTTTCATTTTCTAAAAAAAATCAGGAAGATGTTTTCAGCTGGCGGAAGGAATTAAACTCTTTATCAAATTGAGTACTCAAAGCTTTAGTTTTTTTTTGGATGGGAACATGATGGTGCGTTTGCCTAATCCTCCTCATCTGTAATTTGAGAAATTTCCATTGTTGAGATTTTAAGACGCAATTGAAATTCTTTTCTTCAAGAGTGCAAGTGCAGGAGGGTAGGTATAGTAATTGACTCTACCTTTGAACTCATCTTAGCAAACTCCACACGTGGCCGGACTTTATCAAAGTGTTTTGATAAAGGACTGGAGTGCGCCAGTCGTACGACTTCCGGTTTTATGAAAACGTAATTTCATTTTTTCTTCTCTTTAAAATTCCTTTTTTGTAGTTTGTAAAGGAACGGAAATGAAATTTAAAACTACACGACTACGAGACTTTGATTCATGAGGGCGGGTGGAGCTCCGTCCGTTGAAAATTCTTTAGCACCTTCTTACACCTTTTGAAATCAAAACTCAACTTCCGCAATGTCAAGATCATCTCCCGCACGTGTCACCGCTTCTCAGGGCCCACTTTTTGTAATTTGATATCATTCTATTCAATGTCAAAGCTTTGACGTCTGTGCACCTTAAAATTCCGTTAAGGAAGTATGCATTAATCCTAAATTAGAATTTTATAAAATAGAAAGATGCCAGAAGAAAAGTCCTTTCTCTGTGCCGGGTGACGACGAAATCCCTTGTTCTGAGTCAAAGGTTGTTAGTGAAAGGAATTAAATGTGAAGAAGATGGCTAAGTAAAACCATTTCAAGAATAACCTGGCTGGAAAAATTTAATTTAGGAATTTTGAGAATTCAAAATTACATTGCCTCGTTTGCCTTCGAAAAGCACCTTCGATTTAAAATTCTTTAAAAGTTAAAGCTGTTTTTATGTCTTGAAAGACTAACTTGGCATCTCCAAAAAGTTTCGGCTTTAAATTCTGATGATGTAAAAGTATTCCCCCATCATGTGGATTAAAAAAAATTTTTTTATTAATTTCATTTTTGTTAAATTTCATTTTCATTTTTAATTTTTGCAGGATTTTAGTAATTTAGGAGCGTCATTGAATAAAATTTGCTTTCCATAAAAAATGAGTAAATCGTGTTAATTTTTAAGGAAAGCAAGAAAAAACAAGAAAGAATCAAAAAAACAGCGGAACTGTGTATTAAAGATTAGAAGATTCTTTTTAGAACTTTAGGTAAATGCTTTTCACACTTCATAATCTTCGCCCCTTTTTTCCAAAAATCAAAGTATTCAAATTTGCTTCTTCAGCCCACTAAATCGTACTATCCAAACCTGGAAAAATTAGTGCTTCTCTCTAATTAAAGAATCACAGTTTTGGGTTACTTGGTTGCAAATTACTTTTCTGTAGCAGCTAAACTTGTTTCAACGCTCTTCTCAGGCAAATAACTCAAGAATCCATGATTCATTACCCCGAGAAACAGATTCTCTTAAGAAAGAATTCTAAGATTTTAATTAAACATAGTAATTAACTCACCTCGATTTCTCCTGAAGTGCTCCAAGTAGGAATTATCCTCAGCCGCTCGCGTTTTCTCAATTGAAGTGGTCCTTTAGCTTAGCTCCACCGGCAGCAGTTTAGTAATTCCTAATTTAGAGAGTTCTTCTCCCTTTATCCTTTTTACGCATACAAACAATGGGGAGGAAGTTTCTGAAGAGTTTTATTTCCCATTATCCTTTAAAATTTGAACTTTGGAAATCGTCGAACTTTGATCAAGAGTCATTTCGTACGTAATGCCAATTCCCTCCGCCTCATTAATTAAATCTATTAGAAGAAGAATTGGAGCAAATAACTTTGGATATGATTTTTTACTCCACAGTCAAGAGTATTTTTTTTTTAACTGAAAAAAAAAATCCAAAAATGAGAAACTTTCACTTCTTCCAGTTTTTCTGTTTTCACTGCTCAGTTAAAAATTTTTGCGAATTCTCTTTGCCAAGAGGCTCAAGGATTATTCTGACTCGAGCTACGGATGATTAGAACTGAGACCTGGGCCTACAAGAAATTATTTTTTGTTGATTTTTAGAAATTTAATGGTTGTGAAGAGGCCGGTGCTGATAAGAAGATGCTGTTTTTTTGGAGGGTGTAAGGTTGAAGTGAGTCCTGGTTGGAGAAATCCCAAGTGGGTGGGAGAAACTAACTACCTTGTAAATGTACATTCGGATCCTGGCTGCTCCTGCCCGCCAGTGCCCTAAGATCCAAAGTCCTGTTTTGGAGAATACACTGCTGAGTCAGTATATTTTTTCGGTGGAGGCTGAAACCGTGGAGGACTTGTATCAAATAGGGATGGGAAGATTGAGTGAAAGGGGGCAAGCGCCTGAATCCGAAGCCCAGCATGGGAAGTAAGCCTTTTCATCGTCCTTCCAACCTTTTCTGGGTCGGAACTCTTGAGCGTAGACGCGCCTACCATTTTCATCTTGTTCATTTCTAGAGTGAAAAACCAATCCGCTTCTAAAGGGATCAACCAACCACTTTTTCCATTTTCCTTCCATTCAGAGAAGCATTATTATACCCAAACAGTAACTCAAATCCCTCGTGTACACTCATCACAGGGGAAGGAGAAAGCACCAGCATGAGGGGGTACAAGCAAACAACATGAAAAACTCAACTCACTTCTACTCAACATCAAAAGAAATCCTCGACAATTCACATTATATCAATCCAAAAAATAAAAAAATATTTCATTGGAACATCCTGTTTGAATCTAAAATATATAAAAATTTAAACTATTTATTTATGATAACGAAGAAAAAACAATCAAGGGAATCGCAAAAAAGCCAGTTTTGGTACATGGTACATGGCATTCTTAAAAAATGTTTTGTTAGCAACTGTTATTGGAGAACTTGTTTTTTTAAAGTGCGCCTTCGTTAGTACACTAAAAGCAAGGAAAAATCAAAAAAATTGTT
>JABASM010001310.1:0-15310 GCA_019776545.1 Brachystomella parvula | reverse complement strand
TTATTTTCCAATTTAGAACAAATATGACTCAAAGTCGAACACAACTATTTTAATTACCTAAATTATTTACTAGCTTACGCTAATTCAGAAGAAGATAAATAAGCATGGCATCTGGTAGATTATTGTTACAATGGGTATAAGGATCCTTATGAACAAATAAAATCGAGATAGAGGTTAATGGTGTAACTTAGCTCATTCAGCTTCGAAAAGGTTGGGAAGGCGTATAAAATACGTTTTAACATCTGTTATATGTACTATAAACTTAACTAATTGAACTAGCTCCAAAGGAACCACCTCACGCGTAAACTTAGGGTTAGCTGTGACGTAATAGCAGAAGGGAAGTCCCCTATATTTTTTAATTTCAAAACTACGGCATAGTAGAAATGACTTTTGACAATTACAAGGCACTTCACACTTACATTCTACTGAATAAAATTTTTGTATATAGCCAAGTCTACGTTCTCCTACCTGAACGATAGAGTTGTTGCGTTTCAACGTTGTTGAATTAACAACGTTGAATCTATGATAGCCGATAAACCCTGAATTCGATTCTGAAACTTTTGCAATTTCTGTGAACAGTCCTAACTGTTGACTGACACCTACTGAGCGTAAGCTAACCATCTTTGGCCTGTTTAAGCCAAATTTAATTTTTCCTGATAGTTTTGGATTTGTCAAATCCCGAAANGACACCTACTGAGCGTAAGCTAACCATCTTTGGCCTGTTTAAGCCAAATTTAATTTTTCCTGATAGTTTTGGATTTGTCAAATCCCGAAACAGCTTTGAAGCTTCAGACTCTTTTGTAAAGAAAGAGCTACACTTCAGCTCTAAGTCGTCTATAAACGCTCGGGCAATTTGGCTGCACACCCCATTAGAACTCTGAATAAATTTCAGAATAGTACCATTGTAGGACTCGAACTGGAAAGCAGACGTGCCCCAGAGAAGACCCCAGTTTTTTACACAATCTGTCAAGTGAGATAGCAAGTGCACGTTAAAGGTGCAGTATTCTACTCCATAAAGAGAATGAGTTTGTAGCAGGAAAATCTGCAGCGCTTCAGATGCGCTTGTAAGATCTTTCTCACTAATGCTGGTACTTGACAGTATGTGTATGGCATGGGAAAGCTTTTTAAAATGGCACAAATACTGCTGTGGCAGAATGCCTTTTAAAATCACGGGTGCTATAAATAGCCAAGTCCTCCACTCAGACGCTTTCCAGTGTTTACGCGTTTCAATGCTTCGCGTCGTTCTAGTAGTTTCGTAAGGTACGCGCACCTTAGTTAAATTATTATCAATTTCTGAACACCTGTTGCCAATGTAGTACTCCGTAGCGCAGTTCTCCGTAGCCAGTTAAATGGGGCCAAAAAACAATTGTAGGCCGTATCAAGTCTGTGGGTAAGTTTTTAAACGAATGCTTCAAATAACAACTACCTTGCTTCAAATACTTTTTTTACACAAATTAACCGAGTACGGTCAATTTAAACAAGTTCGTCGTTCTAGTAGTTTCGTAAGGTACGCGCACCTTAGTTAAATTATTATCAATTTCTGAACACCTGTTGCCAATGTAGTACTCCGTAGCGCAGTTCTCCAACCAAATTTTGGTGAACATTTTGACAACACCTAAAAGGACACAGTGCATATAGTCCACACTAAATCCTAAGATAATATCAAAACCATGAAGTAAATTTAAGGGTGAAAAGGCTTTTATCCCTAAGCAATAATTTTTCGAAAGCACTAAACGCTTATACTGCAAATTATTCCTGAGATTATATGCAGCAGCTTTTTGCTTATAAACCCTAGAACTTCCTCTACCTTTTTTAATTCTTTTACCCGGGTGCTCACACCAGGTGCATCCGTTCAGTCCATTGAATTGGGTGTGGCCCTGTATTGTAGCTCTGGCTGGAGAGTCCACAGAGGCGAGGACAAAAAAAACTTTGCTGGAATACTGCCTTCCGTTCAATCCTTTCCATAGCAGAGGCTCGGACTGGAAACTGTTCAGAATCTTGACAATGGGGGTCAAATAGATGCTCATCATACGGTGATCCGGTTTTTTATGTCCAAACCACAGTCCTCCCAGAAGAACTACACGTTTCCTTAATCGAAATGGTAGTTCGTTGATGCAGATAAGGAATGGCCAGGCACTGGAATTCGAAGAGTCGAATACAGGGATGCCGTCAGTGTTAAATGTGCATGTGAGATCGGCTTGGGTCCGCCTGATAGATTTGTAGGAAAGACCAGAAGTGATATCCACTATAGGATCCCCTTCCTGATGCACGGCTGTAGATAGGGCGTGTGCGATCTCCTTATTGCTCAGAATTGATTCAAATTGTTTCCGAAGGTTGAAGGTGATAAAATATGACCCGTTTTTGCGTAGAAGTTTTTTGTCATATTTTGTACAGCATCTGGGGCATTTGAATACTTCGTCGAGTGATGCGACGCACAGTTTACAATAATAGTGAGTTTCGGTCCAGTTTTCGCCATTCCCGATATCCAGCGCTTTCCGGTACTTGTGGTACGTATTAGGGTACACCAGCTGATTTGGGATGTGAAGCCGTATCAGATTGAGAATAAACGCTGTCCCTGTTTTCGGAAGTCGAAAACGTGAGGAAAAGGCAGCTACGAGGGCTAGGCTTTGCTTCCTTGTAAGACTTGTCGTGGGCATAAGCGAATCTTCCTGCAATAAAAAAAAATCATCATTAGCTCCACCCTTCATCACAGTCACACTCTAGCAATTATTTTAAAATAAAACATTAAAATAAATATTTTTATTTTAGCAGCTAAAACAGCTTTAAAGAATTCGCGAGAATAGAAGCATGCAAATTCCAAGCCAAAAAAGATCCATCCATAGAAAGCAATGATTAATGAAGAAAGCTCAGAAAGCGTGCCTTAAACTATGCTACCCTGGATCATATTACGGTTAACACGTTTCTATTCATTTAACTTACCTGAATAGACCCTGAAGCATAGTCGTCCCAGCTGGAATCAGATAGCAGATCGGAAGCATCAGAATCTGTTAAACAGATAGCGTCTCCGTCTCCCACTTGGCTGATACTCGAAAGTTCCCAATCATCAGAGCAGTCATCACCTGCGTCACCTGAAAATATTCATCATTGTTAGAGTTTGCCCAGTTTGCCAAGAAAAAAAATTTTCCAGCATGCTTCACACTGGTCTTTAAGCTTTTTAAAACGTAGGTGTACCTTTCGTTGAAGAACATTCCAGTCGGTCAATTTCGATATTGTCGTCATCAGAACTGGAACAATACAGTAATTCCAACTTCGCCTATGAATATTGACAAAATTAAAATATTTTCAAAAATACAAAACTTATGTGACAAAAACAATGAATATGACAATAAATGGGTTTACTCACTTTCTTTCTCTTAAGATAAGAGTTTCTAAATTGCAATTTACGTTTTATGGTCCCGCTCAACGTATTTCTAATCCAGCATCGGTCTGAGATAAACCAATTTTGCGAATGGAGAAGTCCAAGATTTGTTCTCAAGGAAAAACAAGATGCTTTTACTTAGACTACGAACTTATCCTTTTCAAGTAATCGGTTAGACTGATCCTTTTTCCAAGGCTACAGTAAGGCCCCGTTCATTAGTATACCATGGTTTAATATTTTTCATGTTATTAATAGTGCGAGCTATTTATATAAATGCCGATGTTAGTCTGTCCGGCCGGCCGGCCGTCCAATTGTCTCCAGACACCAAATCTCAGCAACTACTGATCGGATTTACACGAAACTTTGTAAGAGAGTTCTCATCGGTCTCCTGATGATTAATATATAAGTCTTATAGCGATCGGTGAAGTTTTGAAAAATTCGATTTTTCGCCCATATGTGCATATGGGCTTATGGCGCATACGTTCATATGGGCTTATGGTGCATATGTGTTTATGGTCTAATGGTGCATATGTGTTTATGGTCTAATGGTGCATATGTGCTTATGGTCTTATAGTGCATATGTTCTTATGGTCTAATGGTGCATATGTGCTTATGGTCTTACGGTGCACATGTGCTTATGGGCCTGGTATGTCATCATACACACCTGCTATACATCATACATCTCATATTTTTCTTTTCTCTTTTATATCTCATATACCTCATACTCGCGCTATTTTGTACACCCGTTGTACGGTTTATTTTTGAGAGAAGTGACTCTCAGCAGAAAGCGTCCCTTCCTTAATGCTCTATTTTGAATTTTTTTTTCAACATACAAAGCATAAAGCAAAAAAAAGAGAGCAAGAAGTGGCCTATTTCCTTCTCTCGCTTTTTTCCCTATACAAATAATTTTTTGTTCTCCCACCCCGGACAGACTACTATAACCAATTTCCAAGCCAAATTCCAGGGAATCATTATGCCTTGAAGGAGCGCTGGCAGTGGAAGATTACAACTCTCCTTAGTGAATATTTTGAGGCCTGGATTGGTTATAGTGAGACATCGCTACCCGAATACCTTTTTTTTGGTCGTCCCTTTTTTTTTTCTCGTACCCTTTCTTCCAATTTTTTCTACCTGCTTTTGTCCTTATGGGATGGAATCATCATAGTAATCTTCTGATCATCATGCGTAATTGGCCTAAGAAAAATCTTAATCGGAATAAATTTGCGAAAATAGTCAAGCCATGCATGAGTTTAACCTTGCAAAATCGTCTTAGCGATCTGCTTAGCGATTTGGACTTCTAGTGAAAGCAAAATAATTGGAAATCTAAAGCCCGATTAGTGAGAATCAGAATCGTATTGTTATTCTGAACGAGAAAAAAAGTCAGCTGGAATGAACTGCAATTGACATATTAAGATTAACATTTGAATTGAATTTTTAAAGGATTATCGTCGGAAGAAACTAATACACGCTGGACTTGGAATTAAAAAAATTTATTTATAGCTCTGAAGATTGTAGTAGGCGAGTTAGTTAAAATGGCCTATTTAAACCCTTCCTAAAATAAAGTTCTACTTCTAGCAGGCGGTCAGTAACCAAATTGATAATATAATACTTAGGACGGCCTCACGTGAAAATTCTCTCTTATGTAAAAACTCCTGATCAGAAAATTCTCTTCAAAAATATAAGTGGACAAGAACCCGTATACACGGTTTTGGCACTTTAAAATGGAAATCAAAATGTAATCCGAAGGTTTAAGATCAAGGTTAATTTGTTGTTGTAAAAATTTATTGTTACAACTCAAACTGATTTAGCACCTTAAATGCCAAAATTTTCATGGCCATGCTTCAGGGAAATGCCAACATGGACATCTCATGGAATGTCAAGGCTGTATTGCTGATGTGATTTTCTGATTATTTTAAGAAAGGTTTTTACATAGAGATGATCTCCCATTCGCATAGAAGGAATTTTTCCAAAGGAGAATTTTGCTTTAAAAGATTTTTGCAAAAAAAAATTTGTGTGCGTGGATTTTCAGATATGGGACTTTGAATTAACGTTTTCAAATACAGTGACCAGCAAAAATAATGGTCAAAATCAAAAAAGCAAATTACGATTAAATATCTTTCCAAAATTCCAAATGATGAAGACTGGAATGCCGGTGGTTGCAAATAGGACCAGTGTGCCTTAGGTGACCTGAAGTTTTGCATACTTATAATGGTGTGACAAGTTTTTCACCTGTTACAACTGAAGTATTTAATTCTCGCATCAGGCGAATCACTGACAGCATTTTTTGAAATAAAATTATACTAAAGTACATTTTGAATTATACGAGTGCAAATAATTTGCAAATAAAGTACCAGGTAAGGAGCAGCTAATTAAAGTTTGCAATGAATATTCCAGAGCCTTGCATACTTCAATGACCAAGCATGTGCAAAATCTGAGCACCGTAGCTCAAACCGTTCGGGTGGTACAAGTCTTAAGAAAGTCTCGCTTTCTCTAACTTTCTCTCTCCTTGTATTAACTTACATGGAGAAAATTTTAAAATGTTACTAGCTTTTGTAGGCAAACGGTTTGACCTACAAATTTAGAAGTTGGCAAAATTTCATTGGAAGATTAAGATGAACAGTTGGTAAATTTTTAGCCTTAGTGAAATTATGCTTCTTAATCTGTTCTGCTTAGATATTATTCTGTTTTTCAGGAAAAACTGAGTGGATCTCAGAGTAGGTATGAAGCATCCACCCTCTCTTTCCTTTAAATATTTTGAGCTTAAAACCATCAAAATAATTAAAACTTTATGATATAATTTTCAGGTCTCAATCAGAATCTGCATTGAATTCTCAAGTTGATCAAATTCACAATTCGAATAGCTCAATATTGTTACTATTAAAAAATTTTCAGCGAAATATTTTGCGTAATGTGAATTTATGTCAAATTATATTTAAAGGGCGTAAGCCCTTGAGGAACTCATCATTCTGTTGCAATAATTTTTATAATTAATAGTTAAAAAAACACAGTTTCCATAAGCAGCAGCGTAAAACTTTATTTTTGGATTTTTGGGTCATGAGGATGACGATGGGAATGGTAGTGGTCCCTGGCTGGACTCGCAGGTAGAAAAAGGAAAGAGAAAATGGTTTTATTACCAAGGCGAAATTGTATGCAGGCGTGTATGTCCACTCTAGGCCCACGTATACCCTGGTGTAATATTTTTTATTTAATTTTTGAGAAGAGAGAAGACTCTCAGCAGAAATTTTCCCTTCCTGTGTACTCTCCACGATATAATAATTTTCATGATATTTTTTGAAGAGGAATGACCAGCAGAAAATATCCTTTCCTCTGTGTTCTATTTTTCAATTTTTTTTAATACCAAACCTACAGCAAAAAAAAAATGAAATAAATTTAAGAAATAGCTTTTTTGATTCTTGGGTATTTGGCTGTACAAATAATTTCTTATTCTTACATGTAGACCATGTTTTAATATTTATCATTTTATTTTTTAGAAAAATTTCCTTTCCTCCGCGCTCTATTTTTAAATTTTTTCTTAAATACCAAGCCTACATAAAAAAAGGAAATGAAATCGAGAAATAGCTTCTTTGATTCTCAGGTTTTCGGCTGTAAAAATAATTTCTGATTCTTTCATGTAGACTATGCTTTAATATTTTTCATGTTATTTTTTCAACAAATAAATCTCAGCCAAACACATTTTTGCCTCGGTGCGACTGGAGTTAATAGATTCACATGTGTGGAGTCCAAAAGTGTTTGAAAGAATTTGTGGATCGGGTAAAAGGATGCAAGGGGGAGGGGGTCGAGCATGGAAGGATGAGAGACAAAAGAATTAAGAAAGGTCAATCTCTTTGTCCGTTAAGCATTACCCTCCTTTTTCTGTCGTCAAATAGAATTATAGACTCTTGAAAAAAGGACGCTCAGCAACAAGTGCTTCTTTTCAAGAGGTATCGCTTTTCAAGCCTCTTCTCCATTTCCTCAGTTCACTTTTTGTGAGGAAACTGACTAGGCATACTTTTTTTGTTGTAAATCAGCGACATGGACAAAATTAGCAAGAAAACGTATGTTCTTGTTTTCTGGCCTGAAGAAAATAAATATTCAGTGCTAAATGTTAATAAAGTGGACAGGGGTGATTTGAACCTGGATGAAATCGTTAATGTCTCTTTGCCAGTTAAATGGGGCCAAAAAACAATTGAAGGCCGTATCAAATCTGTGGGTAAGTTTTTAAACGAATGCTTCCAATAACAACTACTTTGCTTCAAATACTTTTCCCACACAAATTAACCTAGTACTGTCAGTTAAAACAAGCTCCATCTTTTTTCCTGTATTTTTCTAGGAACAAAACAGGAGATGTTGGAAGAAGAACATCACTGGGAGAAAGTAGCGCTGGATAATTCCTTTACAGCACAGGAGCTAGCCGAGTTGGACCATAACACTCCGCTGTGTTCAACACCTCAGCAACGTGGAAGGAAGAGAAATCGACAGGTGAGTTTGTTCTTATTGACATGTCTTATAAAATGACCAGTTTGAGGTGTTACTTCTTAAATTTAAAATAATAGAATTTCAGGGACGTACTGTTTGTGGCATTTTTTTTTTAAATTCATATTATTTCTTCATGTGATTCGAGAAATGTCACTTTACTACCCTTTCTTCTTTCAAGAATTAACTTTCCTATCTCTGTCATAGAGCTTGGATCTCGCTATTCCTGGGACGAGCAGGGCTCTCAATGTTGAGGTAAAACTTTGTGTAAGCAATTTTTAAATTATCACCCTATAGTAACGGTTTTAATTCAGGAAGAAGAATCACGACGTGATTCTGGTTCCAATACTGCTGCAGCTCCTTTGGAATACAACAGTGCGCTGGATTCTGATGACCCTGAATCAACTGGTCAGGTACGTTCAGCAACCAAGATTTTAAAAAAAGATTAAATTGAAATCCACTAAAAGTATATCTTTGATTTCTAGGGTATTCACTTAGTTATTTCAAATGTGACGAGGAACGGCGGAAACAAGGTAAAATAACTTGACTGCAAATAACAACAAGAGCCACCATTTAAAGCCGTGTGACATGTTAATTCTGCACGAGCACATGCTAAACCTTTCTTTTAGAAATCCCCAGTTTTAAATACTAGTTAATATAAATTTTTAATGGAACTGATGCCTTTTTTTGTCTGAACTAAAGGAAACTGAAGACCTCGAGGCTGTCATTTTGGGAATCAGTCAAGCGGGTGATCAAGCGTTTTTACAAAAACAGGTTCAGGAACTCTCTCAAAAATTACAAAAACAGGAAAACCGGTACCAAGCTGAAAGAGCCAGAAACAAGATACTTCGTGGTACGTTCCTTTAAATTCGAAATCCGCAACGAGCAATCCAAATATTAATTTTTCTGTTTTGCAGAGATGGTGAAGAAATCTAAACCGAACTCAGGAGAAACAGTGGACGTCGGTGGAGGCGTTTTAATACCCAAGGATCTTGACACGACTTTGAAGATTGACCAACACTGCTCATCCCTCTCAGTTTCTTAGGAAGCTAGTGAGAGAATCTGGGCTTTTTACTCTGGAAGAAATCGCAAGCTGTTCTCCTACTGGCACCAGAACGGTCTTGTCACCAGAAATTACCCGTCCAGCGCTAGACCCGCTTAAATACTTGCCACTAAAGGGTAACTACCAAATGTTGATTTACCTGACACTCGAGTACAACTAATTTTATTTTCTATTTTTTGCAGCTTACACGATCAAGTGTTGCGGCCTACTACCAGGAACCGGCGCTTATGCAGATTTTAAAAGCGGGATTAAATCAATCTGTACCGATGCGAGGAAAAAGTTCAAGAAAGATAATCCATCGACTTCTTAAATTAAAACTGATTATTTCATTCAATAAAATGTTGATTGTACAATTTCAAATTTTTCGGGCAGAACGAGAGTAGGTCGAAGCTTTATATTTTCCTTTACGACCAGTTTCAAATTTTCCATTCAGGAGAAGACTGTGTGTTTCTTTTAGGCTTTTAGGTTTTCTTGCGGGTAGTACTTGTTACCAACTCTTAGAGGACCTCTTAAGCACCCATGGGTTCTCTTCCCAATGGGAACTCGTGGGTTCATCCAGGAAAAGAGTTCGGGAAAATGTGTAATTTCCCGAAACTTTTCCCATGAGAGACTACTCAAAGGAACCTGTGGACTTTTTATACACGGGAATGCATGTCAGAGCCAATATTTCTAAATCCTGTCATGCCTGATAACGTTTTCTTCTGCTGCCAACCATTCTAAAACTATCCTTTGATTCAAGGTAACAGTGAACGACTGCACAGCGAATATTCTGAAACTGTACACTCTTCAAACAGCGTCATGTGCTTCAAAAAATATAGACAGAAAGCACACTTGGCTTTTTTTTTCACTTAATTTAAGGGATTTTACGCTCAAGCTAACGTCAAATCTTGGATTGAGTGAAAAAAAGCCGATGCAAATTTATTCTCCAGATTCTTGTTGTGTAGGATACCTACTGATTGCTAGCAGAATCTTCACGTTGTTAATTAATTCTGGCATCTTCTTTATTTGATTAACGAGTACATTATGAATAGCCCGAGATATTTACGCAAATGCGGATGTTAGTCTGTCCGTCCGTCCGGCCGCCAAATCAATATCTCAGCAACTACTCATCGGATTCACCTGATTTTTACCCTCAATCTTTAGCGGAGAGGGTGTAAGGATCGTAGAGAGGAGGGTGTGCCCTCCGGTTCTCCGGTTCTGTGTCCGCCATGCTTTAATCCCAATGAGCAGTAACATTCCCAATGACAGTAACATTCCCAATGGCAGTAATATTTCCAATGGCAGTAATATTCCTAATGAGGCGGTAACATTCCCAATGACGGTAATATCCTGATGACCAGTAACTTTCCCAATGAATGTTCCCGATGACAGCAAGGATCCCAATGAGCAGTTACTTTCCTGATCCCCAGTAACATGACCAGAAAAAAATAACAAATACTACTGGTCATTGACAAAAGCATGGCGGACGTTCAAAATTAAAAAATTTAGAAACCAGCTTGAGGGTTACACGTGTCAACGTAGCTTTTTTCAATACGAAACTTGAGGATAGAACTCCACCAAAATTCGAAGTCAAAGCTATAAAAACGTTGAAAGATGATCTTCCAGGGGAAAATTTCGTTACGGAGCACCAAGGAGTCTACAATACTGTTTTGCTCGCCGATCACCAAATACCACCGGAGGACCCAATCTCTCAGCAGCCAAAGTCGAAATAGACAATGGAAGTAGAAAAATTAAAATCAACGCTGCTGAAAAAACGAGTTCCAGTAACAGAGGGGGACTTGGTGGACTGTGCTGAACGAAGGCCGGAGCTTGCCCCTGTCGTTTTAAAGTTTTCATCCCCAGGGTATGGTATGGCTGGTGTTGAATATTTCTAAACATTTTCTGGGTCCAACCTTTTTCTGGAAAAACTCTGGTAAAAAATTAACTTTGTTTTAGGATTGTTAGAAAACGTTGAGCTCTGTAGCTCAACTTTTTGCTTTAATTTTCCGAAAAAAAAAGAAAGTAATGAAGTTAGAGAAAATGATTACTAGTCAGAGTTAGGAAGCTTAATTTCATACATGAAGAACACGTTCCGCTAATTATACAAAGGGCCAATCCCAAATTTTCACTTCTTTATGATACCCACGGAGACGGTCAATATACATTTGGGCCTATAGATCAAAATCAAAATGCAAATAAAATCAAATAATAAAAATGAACGAGGGATTTACTTACTGGGCCTTCTTGCTCATTCTCTGCATAGAATCTAAAATGAAGCAATGAGAGGGGTCTTAGCTTCTTTACCGAAGACAAGAAGGCCATTGCTCGTAGTATCTTCTGTGTGCTATGCGTCCCATAGCTACGGCTGGAGATTTCCAAGTGCGTCAAACCTGTAACAAAATTAGAAATTAATAAGTAGACTAATTCTGAGGACTGAAAGGTTTTTAGAGCGGCAAATTCAGAAAACCGACACCTGGCTTTAAAATAATAGTAAGAATTGTTTGGAACCAACCTCAGCTTTTCCACTTACTTTTCATGTTGCTGAAGCAAGGGGGTAAAGGATCGCCCTCTGCAAGCCAATTGTTGTCATGTGGAATTGCAACTATGTCTTCCGCATTGATGCTTGTACCAAGACGTTTTAACTGAGTGAGGCGAGTCAAGATGAAGTTAAGATCACTTGCTGTTGGTCGACGGAGCTCCAAATCTTCCAAATTTGGGAATACTTTGTCCAGGGGAAATTCATCAATGGACAAGACGTCAAGATGAGTGACGCTGGGGAAGGTGTGCTCTGGATTGAAGAGTTCCTGCAGTTCTGCATCCTCTCCATATAAATCCAGCTCCGTCAGATTTGGAAAGCTGCCGGGAGCAACAGGAGATAGAACGGGACCGGGCTCTCTCGATCGGTTCCTGAAATTGATGTCCATTTTCTTTAAATTTTCCATATGGGGGATTTGCATCTCTACAAAAGCAACCCCAGTGTCATTGTTCTCGAAATTGAGACTCAGCTACTGGAGAATAGGAGAGAGGCTGGCCAGCCACCTCGACGTGGCTAGAAGCAGGGTACTACGACAGTCCTGGAGTGTCAGGCTCAGCTCTGAATGTTGAGCCCTAGATTTTTCAGTTTTTCAATGGTGTCTTCTGCTTTTCGTGAACCCAACTCGAATTCCAGATTCATAGGGACATGCTTCAAAACTTCGAATTTCGAAAGGAGTATTGCTACAACAGTGTCGGCACCATCCCAGTTATCGTGACACTCCAAATCCAGTTGCTTAAGGTTGGGAGAATTGGTTGGGCTGAGGAAGGCATCGACCAGGCAAAGATTATCTGATGTGACATTAGCAGTGAGCTTCTTCAGTTTTAGTAGAGGTGTGAGAAATTGGAGCTTTTCCATTTTTGTAAGAATCAGCCCCAGTTTCAAGGAATAAACGTTTTTTGAGTGTTGAAGCAATGTTTTGATTTGAATTGCATACTTCCTATTAATTTCTCCTTCATCTGTGTCGTCCTCATCGCCAGTTTCAATACAGAGCTTCTTCACACACTGCCCGTATGCTTTCGAAAAGGCTTCCACTTCTTTCCCAGTCTCTTCAATTTCCTGCAGTTACAGAGGAAGAAAGATTATATGAGGGACAAGGGTAATAGCTGAAGAGCGTATAAACGAACCTAAAGTAACTTACTTCAGAAGCGTCGTAGTTATAATGCCAAGTAAAAGCGAAGTTCGAGAATGGGAAATCTTGATCCGGGATATGAGAGCCCATACACTCAAGAAATCGTGTAAGAGATTTTTCCTTAGAATCGTAACTAATCAATTCAATTCTGACCATTGGAAAGAGGTTTGGATAGGTATGATGGAACTGAGCAGAACAGATGAGCGAGTTCCAGGTCTTGTTTACCCGACGGCTTACTAGGAGAGCTTTAGCGTCCAAGTAACTTAAGATAAGGCTCTGGATCTGTAAATCAGGACGAGACCATTTATAAGCTGAGCCATTAACTGAGAATCCCCATTCATTTAGAATGAGGTGTGTACTGAATTAACTTACCTCGTTTGCTAATGTATCCATCTTCTTCCACACTGTAATAGTTATCAAACAGTAAGAAATTAGGTTATTTAGAAGTTGTAAGAGTCCAATACTGAATTTGACCTGCCGACCTGAGGGATGAGGGATGATGAGGGATGAAAAACAAGGAAAAACCCCAAACAACAGGCAGGTTAAATCTTGGACGCTCTCTGCGTGTCTGTGTCTGCGATCAAAAAAACTGAATTCCCCGCCTTCTTCTCAGATGCAGTGCTTGTAAATTCGAATGTTGGCTGTCGTTTGCCTCGAGAAGCGTCCATCAGACTTGGATAAGAGCATAATTAAATATTGATACGTAAAAATCAGCGATTTCGGCCTAGTACAATCCCTAAAATTTCGATACGTTTAAACATTACCTTTGACCTCCCCATCAAATATCGATACGAAAGTTGGGCTGGAATTAGGCGGAGCTACCCGCAGTTTCATCCCAGGAAGCTTTTTGCCATCTTTCGTCACAGCATGTTTCATTCATCACATGCTTCATCCCAGTGTGTTAATCCCGAGGCATTTTATCGCTGCATAAAAATCGAATTTTGGAAGTGGCGGGCTTCGCCCAGAGAGCAAGAAGCTGATGTCGCTTGGGAAGGAGGATGTCCGAATCGTTATACTTGCTGAAAAAAGGGTGGGGGAGGGTGGGATCATTATTTGGCTAAAAAATTATGATGTCTTAAGCCGCTTTTCCACTGTCAGCAGAAGCAGAAAGCAGATGCTTCTTTTTCTGCTTTCTGCACTTCCTTTTTAGTGGGAACGGCTCCGCGTTTTCCGCAGTAAACAAATGCTGCGTCGTAATTTTAATTATATTTTTCCTACTTCAATTTCCTTTTTAGGAATTCCCAGCAATCCGAATCCGAATAAACCTTTTGCAAAAATGGGAAATGTCTCTGTTCAACGAGGAAGGTTGTTTTAAAGAAACCACAAGGGGGAGGGTTACAAGGAGAGTTTTGGCATGGTTGGGCGCAGTTAATTGAACATGTCTAACTAGGGAATGTTCTGAACTTGAATGTTAGTTTTAAATCGACACTTACTCCACACTACTCACCAAGGTACCCTCGTTTGATGAGCAAAGTATCCCGTGCCCTCGTTTCGATTTCGATTTTTGGTCGATTTTTAAAGTTTTCATTTTTCAAAAATTCTAAAAACCTTATGGAGTTTAACATGTAAAAATTGGTGATCGTAAGGGGGGACCCTTATGAGCATTCTAAAATCTGAACTTCTCAAAATACATATGGAACGCCCCCTACGACCCATCAGACACCCTCTACGACCCATAAGATACCCTTTACGACCCATGGGACACATCCCACGACCCATAAGATATCCTTTACGACCCATGGGACACATCCCACGACCCATAAGACACCATCTACGACCCATGAAACACCCCCTGCGGACCATAAGACACCCTCTACGACCCATAAGACACCCTCTACGACCCATAAGATACCCTCTACCACCCATGGGACACCCCCTACGACCCACGGGACACCCTCTACGACCCTACATTTTCCTCATTGCCTCACGCTAACGAACATGGACAGACAGGCGTACGTGTCAACCGGGATTAGTCGAGCTTTTACCTTAGATTTTCGTTAAGTATTTTACCAGCAGCCCTTATTGGTACTAGATTTTAATCCCACATTCCCTCACAATTCTTTATGAATGATTTGAAATTATTAATAGCGCGAGCTATTCATGCGAATCAAACGTTAGTCCGGACGTTTCGTCGCGCTCTAATTCATCAACGGTTTGTCAGGTTGGCTTGATTTTTGGTATGATAGTTTTTAAGGGTCAAAGCTCGGTCAAGTTCAAGTTTCAGACCGATCTGTGAAGTTTTGAAAATTTTCGATTTTCCGCCCATAGAAGTATATGGGCTTATGGTGCATATCTGCATGTGTGCATATGTGCTTATGGTGCATATGTGCATGTGTGCTCATAAAAACTCGGTTCACCCTCAATATACACCCGGTACAACCCCGTATGCACCCGGTATACTAGGTTTACCCCCGGTATACACCCGGTTCACCCGGTACACCCGGTACACTCGCGCTATTCCATACATCCGTGTTGCACGGCTTATTTAGCTCATTATTTTAATACTATTAAATTGTTTGATTATACTGAAACATTGAAGTTTCGGGAATCAGATTTAGAGATTAGATTGTGGGTGGGTCTTCTTCTTCTTGGGTCTGGTTAAATACATTGGTCATAGGGTCTGTGAAAGTGTCCCATGGCTCGTAGGGTTCTACTGTACAATATGTCTAAGGAGATGGCCTATCGGTTGTAAGATATGTCCCGTGGGTCGTACGGGATATCCTATGAGTCGTAGAGGGTGTCTTATGGGTCGTA
>JABASM010001309.1:0-15310 GCA_019776545.1 Brachystomella parvula | reverse complement strand
TATTTACTAATCACGCAAAGGTGTTCTGGGATGACAAGAATGGAGACGAACCTCTGCCTCAGCTCAGGTAGGGTGGGTATAGAGACATGCAGTTTCAATTATAATGAATTATTAAAATTTTCAGAATCGTCAATAACATGGACTGGTACCGCGGGATTACAGCGATGGAACTAATTGGAAAATACGGTCGCCACTTTCGACTGGGGCAAATGCTAGCGAGACAGTCTGTCGCTTCGAGACTTGTGGTGGATGCTCCAATCAGCTACACTGAGTTCTCTTACCAAGTCTTCCAGGCATATGACTGGCTTCACTTGTTTAAGTCGTACGGATGTATGTTTCAAATTGGTGGTCACGACCAAATGGGAAACATCGTGTCGGGTCACGACCTCGTTAGTCGAACTCAAAACAAACAAGTCTACGGTAATTCCCAGACCGATTCTGGCAGAATCAGGCTCAAATTCGCTTTTCTTTTTTCGTAAAGGAATCACTGTTCCTCTCATTACGTCTGAGACTGGTAACAAGTACGGGAAGACAGCAGGAAACGCAATATGGCTAGGTACTTTGAATCCACACAACTTTTTTGAGAAAATCACTCTGAAGACCTTTAATTTTCAGATCCGCAGAAAACCTCACCATTTGAGCTCTACCAATTTTTTATTCGGTCAAAAGACACCGAAGTTGAGAAGCTTCTTAATATTTTTACATTTTTACAAGACTCTGAAATTAAGGGGATCATGAAAAAGCATGTAGCAAATCCAGAGAATCGAGCGGCTCAGAAAGAACTAGCTAAAAACGTGTCGCTGCTTGTTCATGGAGGTAACTGGAAACTCAGAGACTCCGTAAAACCCAGAAAGTTTGCTAAAATTTCTTTATTTAGAATCTGGCCTATCCAGTGCTCTTAAAGCGACAGCTGCTTTATATTCAGAAAGCATAGAAGCCCTAGCCTCGCTCAAGTCTGAAGAAATACTCCAGTTATTCAAAAGCCCAGGTGGTACTATCGGCAGCTCAAAAGTCACTCTTGAACCGGTAAGATAGCATTGCCAAAATATTTTTATAATCAGAACTGCTCAAAATACGTCTTCTGTTTTGTTGAACACAGGGGACAACTATTCTTGACATGGCAGTAACCGCTGGATGCTTTCAGAACAAAGGTATAGGGACTAGCATCACCGATTTCCTTTACCATCAAAGCATGAATTTTTATTTTCTTTACAGATGATGCAGTAAGGATTATTTCAGCAGGAGGATTTTGGATTAACTACCAGCGTGTATCTAATTTTGAAGAAATGATTGTACCTGGTATCCATATCCTACCGAATCAAATAACACTGGCACGAGTTGGTAGGAAAAATTACTATGTTATTCAGTGGAATCACTAGTTGGCAAAAGCCTGATTGACATTCTTTGGACGAAATTAAACCCTTGCATAATTTTTCATGTTGAAGCTTACTGATTCATTCAACATTGGGGAGTATGCTTGCTTTGACTAGTTTGATTGAAAGCTGATGCTGTGGGAATTCTTCCAGAAGGGCGTCGCATAGTTCTACAATTGAATAGCACTTGTCCTCTGTTTTCTTGATCTCATCCTGTAAAAGGTTCGGGTCCAAACGAGGCTTAAACCGGTTTAGGCTCACAGCTTCTAGCGTTTTGTATTTTATTTGACGTAAGATGATCTCAATTAGGTTCTAGTACCATGAAAAATAATTGGATTTATTTTTAAACTGCAAAATTAGTATTGCACTTACTTTATGCTTCTCAATCGCAATTTCACCCAGCTTCTCATCGGCAGCATCCACGATTTTCTTAATGGAGTGTAGAGCCTCAGTTTCACATTTGACTTTCTGTTGTAGCTGTGCAACTTTCTCTTCTGCTGCTTTCACTTCAAGCTCTGCCTCATTAGCCAACTGTAAATTCATAATTTCCAACAGAAGGAAAACATGAACAAATAATTTTTGTGGAGAGAAAAATAAATAGCTAGTTTCCAAACTTAATTATAAGTTTGCAAATAAGGGATTAGATTATTTTTGTGACTTTCACTTTTCCATTTTCTCTTCTCAAGATAAAGGCAGTGGAAATTGAAGCATCAGAGAGAAACTTTCCCTGACTCATCCAAAAAAAATTTCAGAGACAAATGAATTCATAATTCATCTCTTTCTTCTGAACCGGAAAATTAAAATCTCTAATTTTTACTCAGGCAGAAACAAAGAGGCTTTCATGGTTTCATTCAGGTCTTGTGTGCTTTTCAGCTCCTTTTTCTTACCTGGATGAGCTTCTTGTTCCGTTCCTTAACAGTCGCTTCCTCGCGCCGAATATTGAGCAGTATCTTATTAGGATGAATATTGTCCCTTTTTGCATCAAATTCCGCTTGCTCTATAATTCTCTCACGCCTCTCGATGCTCCGCTCCATGTCACACATTAGCTTCTCCTGAGCGCGTCTAAGATTATTGTGGCGAACCTAGAAAAAATGAATTCCATGACCCAAGGAAATGTTTCAGAATTGAAGGAAATTCCCAAGGCCTAGCATTATTAGAAAATTACCAGCATTTCATCCCAGCCAGAATTCGTCATGAATTTCAAATGAGAATTTGAATGGGAAAAGTAAACGGTGAACCAAAGTAAACTAGGCCTGCTTTCACTTGCAGAAGAAAGAAAGAGAAAGAAAGTAAATAATTTTCTCGTTCAGTCAAGCTTTCTCTTCCGTAAATTCTTATTTGCTCTTTTCTGATTTGAAGAGCATTGTTCCGGAATGTTTTTCTTTACAGAAAATTCCCAGAGCGTGTCAGAATTAATTGTTAATTTACCTCCATATGATGAATTGCTAGTTTGAGCTGAGTAGTTGTAGTTTCTTGTTCCCTTTTGAGTGATATTTTTAATTCCTTTGCAAGCTGAACTTTCTTTTCCCAAAGTAAACTTTGTTCTTGGATTTCAGCCAACTCGGCTTGTATCCGCTCTTTCTCACCCTCCAATTTTACAATCTCTTCCTGAAGCTCAATCGCTTGGAGTTCAGCATCCTAAAAAATCATGAAGACCTGACACATTCTATGATAAAAAAAGGTAAAAGGTGAAGAAAATTACTTTCAAAATGTGAACAAGTTCATTTTGAAGAAGTAAATTGTTTTTCTCCATGGCCTCATGCTCCTTGTTCCCTTCAAATATTTTTGCACTGAGGGTGTTGATTTCTGTTTGGGCGTTTCTAATTTCACGCTGGAGCTTCTTAACTTCTTCCTGTTTCTTTGCGGTCTCGGATTTGATACGCTGATTCTTTCGCTCAAGCATAAATTCCTCTACATATCGAAGCAGAACACAGTTAGGGTTACATCCATTAAAAAAAAAATGTTATGTACCCTTCCGCCGAATGTCGTTGTCATTGACCATTTGATCTCGTTTCGCTGTGAGCATTACTAACTCGTCTTGGAGCTTCAGCCAGCTCTCCTGGAGGTCAACACAAACAGCCCGATTTGCGGATACTTCTTTCTCCAAATTCAGCACTTCTTCTTCCAGTTTCCCAATCCCTTTGTCCTACAATTATTTAAAGATTCAAAAGTCTTGTTCCACTTTACCATAAGCGTTTCCCATTAGGCTAGGCTATCTTACGTCCTGCTCTTGCTCCAGTTTATGGAGCTTCGTTCTTAAGTGCTCAATCTCGGAATTCTTTTTCTGGAGAATTCTCTCTGAATACTTCATTTGAACCATTTGAGTGTTAAGAAGTCCTTCTTCAACCCCAAGCCTCTTTTCCAGTTCTGCAAGGCTAGTTTTCTTCTTCAGGATTTCAGTACGAATTACTTCGCTCTCATAATTCATTTTTGTGAGATCGTTCTCAATTTTTGCAACTTCGTCCTCACAGTCCCTAGTCTTTTCCCTGATTTGTTGAATCTAAAAGCAAAGGAAGGTACAATAATATTCCTTTGGGTGGGGATATACTCCATATTTACCTCCCTGGTCATACGCTGGGACACTTTGTCCATGGCGGTCTGCTCCTGAATAACAGTCAGTATCTCATCCTCCAGAGCTTTCTTTTCGTAGAGAAGCTTCTGAATACGGGAGCGTGGGATGTCGAGGGATTTTTCTAGGGCAGTCAATTCACCTTCACTCTTTGCAAAATCCTCCTCAACTTTCTCCTTGATTTGATGAAGCATTGCTAAATTACACTTGAGTTCAAGCTGCTGCTTCTCGAGGAGTGCTGCACGGCGTCTTTGTTGCCGGTCCTCCATTTTCTTCCGCTTGATTCGAACCGTGATTTTTTCATGATTCTCTTGTTCTTTGGCAATCGCTTTCATGAGTTGCTTCGCTTCACCTTCTTTATTTTTCAACTCCTCGTGGGTTCCTCTAGAAAATAAAAAATGGTCTCGTCGCAGTCCCAGGAAATTCCAGGCTATGTTCACTTACTCAAGCGTTTTCCTTGCTGCAGCCAGTGCTTCATCTCGTGACCGTACCACGGAAATCGTCTCATTCCAAGCTCGTTGTAGCTGCTGCTTTTCAATTTGAAGAGCCTCAATTTCAGTTCTAGAATTTTAAGAAAAGGGATTTTTACTCTGAAACGGAGTTGATTCCGTTGACAGAAGGCTTTGTCATAATGAATTAATGAGAAAAGCATTTATCATCCAAATGAAGAAAGGCAGCTTAAAAATGACTTACAAAAGGCTTAAAAATGTAAGCGCGTTAGAGCATTCCTAATTAGCAACTTTCTTAGTGGGCAGAGCGATGGATTACGTACGTAGCTTCATTAATGTAGCCTGTTAATTCTTTTTGCTCCTCAACATGAGCTTGGATTTGTCTCTGAAGTCCAGCGTTGGACTGTTCCATCTGCTGCAGTCGAACCATCAAGCGATCCAAATAAATATCCTGATCCTTTTTCTCTACTTCCAACTTCGCCTTCAGTTTCTGGAACCTCTCATCCACACGCTGGTTTACTTTGAGCTGGGATTCGTAGTCCTTGACCGCTTCACGCGTACAGTAGTCCAACAAATCCAATTTCTTCCCCATTTTCATTAACTCCGCCTCTGTGAAAAGGAGAAATTAAAAATGCAAATAGAATTATGGTAACTAATTTGATCAACCTTCTTGTATTTTCTTCTGAACTTCAAGGCGAAGCTGCTCATTGAGAGCTTTCTGTCTCTGGGTCTCCGTTTCAAGCTCAACATGCTCCTCTGTCGCCTTCTGGATTTCAGCATCCTGCTTCTCCACAGTGTCCGTCTGTCTAGTTAGTTCGAACTGTAGATTGTAGAGCTGGTGACCTAGCTCCTCCCGCTCCTTTCGCTTGATCTTCAAATCGACTTCCTACAAAGGGGATATTTGAATAAATCCTGGATCAGAAATTCATCTTTTTCTTACAAGCTGCCTCTCCTTGCATTTTGCTGCATAAAGCTGCTTCTGGAGATGACGCTTGAGAGCGGATTGAAATCTCTGCATTTTTGGGTGATCTGGGCCCAGGACAAGTTTTTTCTTTCTACGGGGCTTAGAAGATTTAGTAGCAGAATCAGGGTCAGAAGGGCGGTGTCGATCCTCGCCCTTCCTTTCAAGCTCTGACTGATCCTCGTCTTCCTCGTACTCGTAAACGTCATCTTCCTCCTCCTCTTCTTCCTCCTCTGATTCCCCACCGTCACCTCCCAGCATCCCCATCATTTTCTTCAGCTTCCGACCGGTCAATGGAACTGGAAGGGAAGTTAAAATTCTCAGCGAGGTTCCTACTGGAGTCGACCTTTCTTACCTCTCGGTGGCACATTTTCCTCTGCCGAATCAACTGCAGTACTCGCTTCCCCATAATCCTGATTGTATTGAGCTAAGAATTCTGCTCCAACATCTTCGTCATCCAAATCTGTATCCTCTGGCGAGGTGGTGCCAGCTCGACTCTCCACCAGTTTTCGCAAGTCTACCGTCGACATTTTAGGAACTAATGATCAATTATATTCTTAAAATTAAGAGAAGCCCTTCTAGATTAACTTTCCGTCAAGATGTCAAAACTATCTTCAATGAAATCACCGGCTATCATTATCATCGTCAGAAACGAAACTCCGCGTCGTGGATTCTCTTTTCTTCTCTTTGCATTCACTCCCTTGGTAACGGACCAATGAGGGAGCAGAAGTTGGATCGAAGCATTTATTCCTTGATTCCTGCCTTTTTGCAGTAATGCACCGCTGTATAACCGCTGGATTCTTTCTGGGGTTTGATTTTACAAAATGATTTCAATTCAGTCGGGTACTGAATGATTGGTTGGCATAATTGGTTCAATGACTTCTACCTCTCAGGTACGATGTATTTGGATTCCGATGAGAGGTTCCGATGACGAAATACAAATAGCGCTACTTTTATCCTCACATCATCATCTGCTTCATGCTGAAAATAAAATAAATACAACGCTGACGTGTGCTTGGCTTTCACGAAGCTTTCCTCAGAATTTCATTTTAAGATTGGAATCAAACGTGCTTGGGGAGCTATTGGGAGAACACTGCCGACGAAGATTTCTTAGGAAGGAGTCAGTAGCCAAGGTAGGAACCAACCACAAATAAGCCTACGCGTCTGTCAGAAAAATATATAGAAACTAATCCGGTTTTGTTTAATCGATTCTAGAACCTAGAAGAAGAAAATGAGTTCGAAATCCCATTGGATGTTAGTTGCGTCAGGCGCGACGGTAGTGGCGATTCTCAGCTTTCAGTCCTGCGTTCAGTGTCAAATGGTCCCTATTTCAGGAGTCATCGATCACCCGGTCTCCAGCAGCAGTGAAGACTCTCGCCCAAGCTCTTCTTCCGCAGCTGAAAAATCAAAAGTCCATGTCAAAATAGCTCAGAAGCATTTAGAAGATGGGGAACATGACGACGAAAAAAAAGTACACCGGAAAGACAAATCCAAAGAATTTCAGAATCCTGGGAAACATGTTTCCGAAGAGGCTCTCCTCCATTTCCTCCTTGAGCGGTATCAGCTTGCTGAAAATAATCCAGAAGAGCAACTTGAAATCCTGGAGAACCTTGAAAATTTTTCACATAAGTTTGAAAATGGGCGTGATTTATTTTCCACAACTGATGCGCTGAAGTCAATCCTTCTTCCTGCCCTCAATTCCAGTTCCGCCGAAATCCGGAAAACTGCATGCAGTATCTTTGCTATCGCTGGACAAAATAATGACGTGGTTCAAGCCAAGTCAGTTGAGGCTGGGGTTGTGAGGCACTTGGTGCATTTGATAACTTTTGATACTCAGGCACGTTCTAAAGCCCTATTTGCTATCTCCTCCCTCCTCCGAAACTATCCAGATGCTCAGAAGAAATTCATACAAGATGGCGGAGTAGCTGAGATCGTAAAAGTTGCCTTTCTTCCGGAGACGCGTCGAAGGAGCCTCACGTTCATAATGGATTTAATCAACGAGCGTGTCTTTTGCGAAGATCCAATGGAGTCTTCAAAAGCTCAAGGCAGTGGGGAAGACGAGGGTCAAGCCATACTCAAGTCAGACGACCCCTGTGATAGGCTCAACCTCTTAAACAATGCATTAGGAAATTCTGGATGGTGTAATCTACTCTACGACTCCGTCTTCAATCTCCACAGTTTCGGAAACGAAGATAAAATTCTAGTTATCGATGCTGTACATGCGAGCCTCCGAATCTGTGCTACTTCTTTATCCGGTCTCCGTACGTATTTTCATCAGTTACATCAGGAATATGCTGCCGATGAAGACTTCTTCGACGTAAAAAATTACCTCGAAACGATTCTAGCAGCACTTTCCACGTCAACTCTTACGTCATCCCGGGTTGAGTTATAGCAGTCCCATCGAGACCGGATATGAGCCTTTTGTCCTCAGTTCTCTGAATTCTCAAGTCAGCTTAAATTATTTAACGCAATTTGTATGCTAGTTTTGTTTAATATTCTAATACCTTAACGCTAGAACTCACCAATACTGAGTATGAGTAAAAAATTAATATACAGAAAAAAATATTAGGCTCAGTCTATGGGATTCGTTATGGGAATCACCGTGTAACTCGCTTACTCATCTTAAATTGTTGGAGCATTTCTGAAGCTCGGCTGGACATGAGGATTTGATTCAATTCGATGAAAAGTTGATTTCCTAGTAACTCTTTCCCAACCTGAGTATGAAGGAACTGCATTAAAATTGAAACCTCCATAGGTGAGAGCTTCACATTCCCAGATTTCACGATATCTCGAAATGCCATGAGCATGTTGGGTCTTACGCTGTTGCAGAAAAAAAATTAATCTTACGGTCAGAGTAATAAGCGATGAATTAACTCACGATTTTGGAATTATACTCTGCTCAATAAGTCGGCAGAGGAGAAGAATAGCCTCAGTGTAGCGTGCTGATTGATTCAGCTTGGTGAACTCACAAAAGCCATTTAGGAAGAGGAGACGGTCACCACAGGCACTGAATTTCGGAATGAGGGCAATAAGAGAAGGTACAATTTCCAAGTTCCCAGCCTGTAGAATTCGATCTATAACCGTGGCTGTCATTTGAGAGTCTTCTGCCCTAATGGCCCAAAGAAGGGCATTTTGATACTGGCGTTGCTGGTACTTCTGTAGTGCAAGCTGACGACAGATCCCACGAGCTATAAATGAAACAAAATTGGACTCAATTCTAAATTATGGAAAAATCTTATATTTAACAGTGTTGTAGCTTACTTTCTTTGCGAAATTCAAACTTTTTGGTGACGCGCAAAAGTTTTTCAGCCTCAAAATCTGAAATCGGTTTCTTCCTAGAAACTAATTCAGCTATGACCGGAAGACCCATACGACCTGGAATAGCTTCCAAATACTTCACTCCAACCTGAAATTAGGAAGCATGTACCAGCTGCTCACAGAATACTAGTAGTAGAGATGGATAAAAAATAATATTACCTCCCACAGAGTCTGATGCAGCATCATTTGAAGCCCATATTCTCGGACTAAATCATGCCGAATAGGACCTACAGCCCTAAAAAGAAATAAAATAAGATGAGAATTCGATAATCTCAGCTCCCATTCTCATGAACTAAGAAAATGTAAATCGAGCAAATAACAACGGAATTCTTGTATTTTCCCCTGGAGCAGTTGAAACTTTCTTTAGCTTTTCGCTTTCTGTCTCTCTCACAACACCGAGAGACATTTTGAATTAATTTATTTTCAAAGGGGTGAGAAGAGTGTACAAAGTTAGCGCAACTAATTTCAGAGCGTTCAACGGAAAGAGAATCTTAATTACACGTTCAAACAGAGATCTGGCATTTGAGTTGAAGATTTAAGGAAAACTTCTCTGCTTAGCAAATTCGATCATGAGGACACGAAAATATATAAACCAAGCTGCTGTGACAGCACACCCTGTCTTACGTTTCCCTAACTCTACAATTACTGAACAAACAACCCTCGAACAAATCCAAAAACTTCTCCCAAGAAAATTAATCTTTTGGTTCAATGCATTCTCATCAACTTTCATTCATTAGCGAGTTAGCAGCTTCCTTTGACTAAGTCTTTAGCTCTTTGGAGACCAAACTCTTCAAAAGTCAACATCAAGAAGAAAATCTTAAGAGTGTATGCATAGAAAAGTGATCGACCTAAATCCTCTTCCTTCTCTTCCACAGATTCCAATATCCGACTTTCACTCACTATTTTCTCCCTCTTCCTTTCAACATGCTGTTGAGAGAGCAAGGGGAAAGTGGAGCATTTTGAGTGAGTGAAAGTAAAGTAGTTGCGATTGAGAAAAGGGCTGAAGAAAAGGGGCTTTTGAAAAATTACAATAACAACATACTTATAATCAATTCGAGAGTCTGCCACATTTGAGTAGACCCCTCCAGTGTAAACGAGGTCGGCGAAATGGAGTGGAAACCAAGGGTGGTTCCAATGTGCCTGCATGTCTCTGAGGACCTAAAAATTTAAGAGTTAAATAACTGTATAATCTATTACTTCAGATTCCAGCACCAGCAGGCTTACAGTGATAATGTCATAATCCATCGCAGCCAGCAGAATCTTGTCCAATGGATTGAGGACAATGGAAAATTCACCAAAATCATCAATCCCTTTTTGAGCGTAGGCTTTGAGTGATGACGGACGAAGGAGAGGGAACTGGTAGTTGATCATCATGCACAAGTACTCATACCAAGTCCCAATTTGGGGTTTCACTTCTTGAAATCCTTCTTCCCTTCCAGCAAGAATCTAGACCACGGGACATTCATTTCTTTTTTTTTTTATAAATTACTCATACGTAGCTTGCACGCAGTACTTACGCTGGCGAGCAAAGAGAGTTGGTCGCTGCCACAAAAAGCAAGATTACGGATACGATTCTCACACTCCGCTTTCCAGGACTGCCAAGCGATGTTAAATTCTGAAAGTGAGCCCGACATCGGCTTAAACTCTGGCTTCTTTTTCAATAACTCCCCCATAAGAGTAAGCTGTTCTCCGAAGACAGCCGATTGCTCCTGATTGGTGTACTCAAGCAAATTCGCTGCTTCCTTTGTCCGGCCATGAATGGTATGCTTGAAAATTATCTTCCAGAGAGTATTTGAGCTTTCTTGTTCAAGTTCAGGCAGTTCGGGAATGATTTCCATAAGAAGAGCATCAGAGTCATCAAAATTTACCTTGATCCAATCTGTGAAGAATGGTAGGATTGGTAGCTCTGCTCAGGAAAGAAAGTTTGTGCTAAAATCATTCAGAACAGCAGGAACATAATTTTCACTCGTTTCGTTGTACCTGGATGGGAAGAGATAAACATAATTTCGCAAAAATGCCAGACACAATCCAAATGGGAGTAGAGCATGGCCAAATCAGCTGAAGCTTCAGAATTCTGAAACGAGTCTACAAGATCAAGTATAGCTCCGCGGTAGGCAACGCTAAGACCAGTAACAGCCTTCTGTGGGATTGGCTCTGGGTAGCATTTCCTGAACTGTAAAATTCAACATAAAAATTCATTTTAAAATGAAGATTTTGTATTTTAACGATATTTTTCACATTTTAAGATAAGGATACTTTTTTTTATGTACCTCTCGCTGAGCTTTGCTGAAGATTTCCACCGTGGACATGGTAAAATTCCTCAACTCGGGTTGGTCATGCAAATTCTCCAGCTGCACTTCCAGCAGATCTAAACAACAATTGAATGCAAAGCGTCGTTATTGATTGCTAATTTAGTGAGCAGCTTGAATTAATGGAAATCATAATTTACTACCTCCAGCTTCTCCTCCAGTGTTTGGCAGGGCGGATGAAATAAGGCCATTTGGACTAAAAGACAGGGCGATTTTAGGGTACTTGCTTGACCTTTTGGCCTGTATATCTGACAACATCCATTGCTCTAAATTAGAGTAAAATAATTAATCACCAAAAATAAGAAAATCACAATCCGATCAGGACCGGGTTTCGAAATTCCGCCTAATTCCACTCAACTCTGCGATCAGCCAAACCTGGGCAAACATACGCTTTTGAAGCGTTTTCAGCGCTGCAAAAATCGTTTGACGAGACGAGTCACTAGAGAAAAAAGTTGACCTTGAAGCATTTGTGCTGAAAAAATCTGATTAAACTGTTTGAGAAACTTTAGAAAAGTTTTGAAAATATGCCCCGACTTGTATACTTCTCTCCACTGGCACTGGGTCTTCGTCTTGGACTTTTCTGCATTGTTTATACTTCTACTTCGCTGAGAAACACGTGGAAAAAATTGCAGGTTTCCTGTTTTAACTTCTTCAGTAAACCAATTAAGCAGCGTTATTAACTGGGGTACTACTTTCAGTGATGTAGATTAGACTGAACTGAACAATGTCCTCGAATTTTCTTCAAAACTTGGAGCTTGGTAAAGTGATTTTTGAAGACAATCCTTTCATTGTTGTGAATCAGGAGGGGCAGGTGGATGGTAGCTTTGTACTGCATTTTCTTGTTACTGAATTTTACCGAACAGTGACTGGATCTGCTGCCGCTGATCAGAGTGATGCCAAAATTCTCCTAATACTCAACCGTAATTCTGTATTTCATTGGTCATCAATTGCTTCTAAGCTGGGATGGAATATGGGTGCCTTGAAAGGTAATGTATTGTATTGTAAATATCAGAGTATCATTTTACTATCTCAGAGCTTAACCTTTTACTGTTACTATACTTGCAGATAGAAACCAGCTGTCGTTCCTAGACATATTGCAATGGACCTATGAGCGCCTCACAAGTGACCAAAATGATTTCCCTGCCTCGGGTCTTCTTAATCTGGAGGATCTCTTTTCCAAATGCGCCAGTGAAACAACCCGACTCTTTGGCCATGATGTTGGACCTCCCCGTTCCAGAAAGTTTTTTATTTTATTAGAAGACCTCTCAGCATTAACTGATTGTACTAAAGAATCTGAGAAAAGGATCCTGGATTTCGTAAGGCGACTAAGGTTCCTAAGGCCCGACCTTGATATTTGTCTCGTCACGCTCGTCTATTCAAGAGATCAGAATTCCTCTGGAAAGTACTTCTCCAATCTCATTTCAGAAAGTCTAGCAACCACCTCCTTCTACGTGACCCCGCTAAGGACTGGCTTCTCGTCTGAAGTCAATGGAATCCTCACAGTTTCTCGACATGATAGAGTATTCTGTATTACTGGTGAATCCAAGTATCGCCGTCCTAAATCTTATCATTACAAACTATTAGATCGTGGAGTAAGATTTGTTCCTCTGTAAAGAAGAGCAATCTTTTTTAAGTCTTTGTAATTGCTAATTAAAAGAAGTCACTCGGTACATGATTTTCTCTCCAGGTGAACCGTATCTCTCACGCGAGGACGATTTCATTTGCAGCAGAATTTAAAATTCCACTGAGTTCGTCACTTTGCGTGCAACTTATGTCAGAGGAAGTGCGTAATTATAAGCAAAAACGACAAATTGAGCAGGTATCCTGGGTTTGAGTCAGAATTACTTCAATGAGTCATGCTGAAATTCCTGGATATCCCACGAACCCTACGATTAGTTCAGTTTCTGACCATTGTCTCCTCCATTTTTCTTTCGTATAAAATGAAACCATTTTTCTCATTGCAGCATCAATTCTGTGGTGAACAGCAAGAAAGGTGCATTACTTTCTTAAATCCATTCCAAAGAAAGTCTTGGTTTTTAAAAGTTTAGAACAATGTCTACAGTCCCATTGATAATCCTTGCGGCCCTCCTAAGCTCCATGGTAGCCATGGCTAACTCTGAATCCAGCGGCACTAAAACTTGGCTTGGAAATGGAAATCGCTTGGATCAAATTGAAACACGGTTACGTAAGTGTGAAAATCAGCTTAATTTCTTGATATGAATGAAAATCAAATCGATCGCCTTTTATTTCTCTAGAATTTTTCGAGCAAGACGTGCGTCACCTTTTCGAAAAGTATGCAAACCTAGAAGAACACCAGAAGGTTCTGTTGCAGACAGTGAACAAGTTGTCTTCTGCAACCGGAGTTCTCCAGCAGCAAACTGCCACCCTTACGACTGGATACAAAAGATTGGACTCGGCAAACGAAATCTGGAAACGTAATTTTAAGGTCATTAGGGATACTTTTTCGTCTTTGAGGGGAAAAGTTGCATTCAATAATCCTACACTTACCGGCTTTTAAAAAAATCCAGCATGCAATCGACGATACTTAGCAAAATTGAATTTTTTTGGTAATTTTCCGAGGATATGTTCTTTTATACACAGAATTCATTACTCTAATAATAAGTGTAATAAAATAGTAAACAAAAATATTTGTCATGCATTTACTGAAAAATCGTCGGTAAATAGTATTCGTCCGAGGTCTTCAACCGCTTCTGCGACTCTATTAGAGGATCTAGCTAGGAAGTGACAAAGGATTATGCGATGATTGAAGGCTGACGCTCTTTATGACTATTGTTGAGATGGATGGCGTGGGCAGTAAAAAAAAAAAGATAAATACTTTTGCAAGCAAACGATTGCAGTTAGTAATTCAAAGTCATTTGTCATTGTAGCAGGAACAGTGCCTCAAAATCAGCATAGTGAAAGCAATGGAATTTTCAATCACAGTAGCGATTCTTACTTTCACCTTTATTCTCCCAGTTCAGAGTCAGAGTTTCACGCCTAAGTCAACTAACTCAGCTAACCCAGTAACAGAATTGTTTGAGCTCATCTTCAACCAGTTGGGTAAGATAATTTTTCAATGAGTTAATTTCCGGATCATTTTGATCATTGGATTGCAAATAAAAGATGATAAATTACTAGATCGCATGAACAGAACACTGGCCAGCCACACATACTCCATCACAATCATGCAAACCCAATTCACGGCTGATGTGACTAATGTCAAGAGCAGCATCACAGATTTATACAGTGCAGTCAATACTATTGAGACTCAGCTTTTTCTTGCCATGGAAGAGGTTCGGAAGCAATCCGTCATTACAGCAAAACTTGAGAATGTCAACAAGATTTGGATTAAGAATTTTAAAGCAATTGATAATAGCTTCAAGCTACTGAGGAAGCGAGTTGCATTTCAGACACCAACCCTTATAAGCGTATAAAAGGGAAGAAAAGAGAGAAAGCATGGAAGGAGAGGGGGTTGTTTTCACTTTTCAAAACTTATTTACTCCTTTTGTTTCATCCCATGTCTTGATCTTGAGAGTTAATTAAAGAACTTTATTCTTTCCAACATCCGTCACTTTACTTGGAGAACTTAATCATTTTTTTTCTTTTGTACTTTGCGGTGCGGTTTAATTATCGTCCTCATGCTCCTGAACTTTCTCAAGAAATTATTTATGCTTCCCGAAGTGTCAGCCAAGGAGAAAGCGGACTAAGAGTAAGGGAACCTAAAATTTTCTCCCAGTTCAGAAGTATGTTGAGTTTTATTAGCAAGGACTCACCCACGACTGACCATACTCTGCCCTTTGATTTTGATTCCTTTTGAAAAATGCCTATCAAAAAAATCCTAGTCAAAAAGTCAAGTTAATTGAGTTTTTAAGTAAATTAAATCATTAGGCTAAAATTATTATGAGCTCCTCCTCTTCCTCCTCCTCATAAAAACTTATACATGAAAAGGGAAAGTCCCCCAGAAAAACCCCAGAGAAGATGCCGCAACACAAAAACAGAACCGCTGCGCTGTTGCCCCATGCTACTTCAAACAAAAAAAAATTCTCCTCCCCAGTCAGAACTTGCATTTGAATTTTTTCGTAAAAAATAGGCAACAGAATCATTAATGGGAGCTTAACTTTCTCTTCTTATGAAGTCCTCATTCCTAAAGTCATCAAGGGAAGGGAATGAATTCTTTATTTCTGACTCATTTTCTCCAGAGAAATAATGAGGCCTCATTCACTACTTCTCCCTGTGTTTTACGTCCTCTTCATGAGTTGTTAAATTAAAGTGCTTTATTTTGCGAGTAGGGAAAAGAAAGAAAAAAAAATTGAGACGGATCTTATATTGAA
>JABASM010001308.1:0-15312 GCA_019776545.1 Brachystomella parvula | reverse complement strand
AAAATTCACTGGCTACGATGTCAAAAATCTGCAAAAATTTTGGAGGAAAGGGAAAAAACTTGTAATGGAGCTCCAAATCGGGTGGCGGAAATCCGGCCGGGTTGGTAGTGCAAGTGTTAACTTAAAAAATTAAAGTAGAACAGAATGAAAAAAAAAATGATTCAAAATTTTTTGAATTAAAAAGCGTTAATCTTAATCTCGCCGTCTCTCAACTCTGTTCAGGAATTACACTTAAAACAGGTTGAGATACTTCATTTCCAAAGCCTTCTGTAGGATTTGAGTAAGGTATTATATTCTTTATCGTCTACCCATCGTGTCTAATGACAAAGTTATCAAAAAAAATGTCCAGCATTTAACTCCTTGGCTTGGCGAAACTCATTTTTGAACCCTTGCTTCTAGGCTATTATGTCTCTGGATATGAGCGCTGTACCCTGAAGCGCTGTATGAAAACTCGACCAAGGAGCTGGCTCCACCCTTAATAACAATTAACCTTTAGTTGGCTCACTTGTTGGAGCTTTGCTCGATACGGTGGGATTTGGCATCTTCCGAGCTTTCGATTGATAGCCCCAACCTTCCCCAGGAAAAGTCGTAGAAAAGAAATTGAAATTGCCGAATAGAAGGATGATGAAATTGATCTGTCACTTTTTGTTTTTGAAACTGTTCATCATAGGAACCAATATGGAAGACCATAAAGGATTCATTTCTTTTCTTTTATCTTTGCTAATTGGGTGTTCCAAGGACAGTAGAAAAGATTTTTCATAGAATTTTACCTTTCCTTACATTGAAAAACCCTTTCTGCTCATGGAATTAGGTTTAGACGTTGAAGGAGCCTGTCGTATTTTTGTTTTCCTACCTTTCCTTTTCTTACATTCTAGCGAAGAAGTAATATCATTAGAAATATATACTAGGCAGGAAAAGTGTGTTTTGAGTTAAGGGGCTATAGGTATCCCTTTCCGTTTATTTTCTCTAGAAGACTCCATTCTCCCCAGGAGTTACAGATTCAAAGAGAGGAGAGAGATGAGAGAGAGAGAGGAGGGAGGAGGGGTAGAAAGCCGGAAATGTTATTTTCCCCCAGTCCTTCCTAAAATGAATGTGAAAGCTATCTTAGATTTTTAGTATGGAAGAAGAGTAGGAGAATGGTGGTAGATAGCAGTGGCTCATCCCTCGTCTCCGCGTATTCCACACAATAGACTTTCACATCAAATGCATCAAGAGGCCATTCCGAGTTGAGTGCGTTGAAGAAGGGTGACAAGCATCCGGTTTTTTCTGAAACCCCGAACAGTACCGAATTTCAATCTAGAGCTTGGGTCTTTCAGTCACTTCTTCTGGTGGTTGAGTGTCTTGCTTCTGGTGAGTATCCTTATAGCCTTACGTCAATGAACTGTTCCAAATGGGTCATTCATTACTGGGAGAAAGGTTCAGGAATTAGTACTGAAGAAGAGAAAAAGTTTATTCTTTCTCATTGGAATAACAAGTACTTCCCTTGTATAAACAATAGGTGTGAGACCATGGTTTACCGAACGGGAAGTTTGGGGGAAGTGAAAGCCAAACTTTCTCGGCTCACGTCGGTTTGTCCAAAAAAAAAAAGATTCCGGAAAATAAGTTCCCCTTCTCGGACGGATTTTTTCTTGGGATGTAATTTCGCATTCCCTTTCCTTTTTCCTTTGAAGACAAAAAACTCGATCTCTTTTACCTCTTCCTTTGCCTACGATTTCTCCTTTCTCTTTCTCTCACGATCAGAGAAAGTTTTAGTTTTATTCTCTTCCATTTCTCTCATCTTTCTCTTTCTTTTAACTTGCTTTTTTTTTTGGATGGACGCAGGAACTCAGTTTTCATAAGGTGAAGTTACAAAGACAGGAGCCCAGGATTTTTTCCTTCATTTCACACAGGGTCTTATTGTTGGGGCGAAATAGTGGTGCAGACGATAAATCAAGAGAAGAGTCAGGTTGAATAAAAATTTTCTTCCTAGTTTCCTTCTCATCCAAGAGTGGAAAGCGGAGGGGACGTAATCCTTCTCTGAAGAGAAATTTCAGTTCTGCCAGTGAGGACTTTGATCAGGAGGGCTTGGAACTAACGGTGAAAGCAGAGGGAGGCTCTGCTCGTATTATGAAAGTTCTCTTTCCCTGAATTAGAAAAAAAAACTCCCCTCCGTCCCTCTCCGGCTCAACTCCTGTCATCCGCCACCCCGTTCTGCTGCTGGAGATTTCAGTAGCCTGAATAATAGGACGAGAGCGAGCGAGAGTAGAATTGAGCAGAGTTCATTCATTCGAAACGGTGAAAGCAAAGGATCCTCGTCGTCTTAAAAGCCTTTCCCAGTAAATAGTGTTAGAATCTCCCTCACGGAGGGGATTTACTCTGCGGCAGAATTTGCATCTCCCAGATGCTACTCATCGTGTGAATCAAGGGTCTGATGCATTGATCCTTTACTAGAAAAGTGGTAACATACTTTCACTGTACGAAGAAATATTCACGGTATTTGGAAGTTTGAAAGTTTATAAAATGAATTTATTTCCATGAAAAAAACTTTATGAGTGCAGTTTCTTCTGTTATTTCGTTATTTTGTTATCTTTCACCAGTTTCTTTTTTTGAAAGGAAAATGAAGCATTTTAGAAAATTCGCTTCACTTTCTTTCGTTTCGTTGCGAGTAGCATTGAAATGTTGTTGAAGTTATGGGAATTCCTGAGCCAATGATATGAGAACGTCATGAATAGGAGTGAATTTCTTATAAGTGCAATAAGAAATAACTGATTCATTTCCTTTTTTATTATTCAGTTCCGCTTAAGATTCGAGAATGACAAGGAACAGTATTCGGATGGATCTCAGCCAATCAGTTGGAAATCAAGTGTTGATGAATGGGAATTTTGTGGCATCATCATCCCTTAGAGCTTAAATTAATAAATTATTTGGGAAAATCTAATGCCTCAGCACTGATGCAAGCTGTGTACCGGAAGTGCACTCATTAGCTCGAAAAAAAAACTGAAGGATGGACTCAAAGCTTCCGGATTTATAAACGAAGTGTGAAAGTGACATAATGCAGAGGTATATATTTCTGTCAGCAGTTGTCTACATCGTACTAACAGAAGGTAAGTTATTGCTAAACTCAGTTCAACTGGAAGGTGTGTAGTAACGCTTTTAAAGTACTCTAAGCCCTTTTTGTTCTAAACCTTTGTTTACTAGTGGAGAAACCCTCTAAGCCACATAACTTTTGATGCCAAAATTCTCACATCTTTCACTTTTCGGATTTTATTTTGTTTTCCTTTCCCTACCACTAACGCAGCCCTACTAGTACTTCCTTTCCTATTTCCTTCTTGTGGATTTATGAAATCCAATCCAATTAACTTTTACTTTTAAGAAGGGTGAAGGCGTTAGGGCTCCTAGTCCTAGTCTCTGTTACTTGAGTTTCCTGCTATAGTTATTGATTCTATTCCCTCTAGAGCCCTCTTCCATTTTTTTTGTCTTCGACGACGTCGTCAATCGACGACTGAGTCTTAATGGATCTTCCAGAAGAAAATTATTGAGGCAGGAGTGTTCCTCTTCATCAGTTTTATCAGCCAGAATTCTTGACTCAAGCATCTCAGCGATGATGGTTTACAGGGACTAAGGAACTTTATTATTTCTCAGCTCAAAAGGATATTAACGAGAAAGCCCTACTTATTGTATCCATGGAGTGAATTACAATAACCGTTATTCATTTTTATTTTTATAGGCTCTCTTTCACCTCTTCCCATCCTTAATACTCCGAGGAAATGAAAGGCATGTTGCCAATGCTATCTAAAAATTGAGTCTTTCGAAAATCCACTTTCTGTAAAATTTTCATAATTTTCGAAGCAAGACTTTCCCCACCTTTCCAATTATAATCGTGGTAACCTGAGTGTATACGCTGAATGCATCGAAAAGACGATGCTTCGGAGATATGCTAAAGTCGTGAACATTATATTCACTGAAGATTCTTCAGATGAATTTCTCCCACATTTTTTTCTTAGCGAATTCGATGCTAAAATATATTTCTACCTTCGCCTGCAATTGATCGCTATAGAAAGTTAAATGTTATTTTTAGGGCATAGCAGGGAAAAGGAATTGGGTTTCGTTCGGATTTCCTTTCAAAAAGTTCACAAACTTTGGTGGTATAGTATCATGAAAACGATTGTACTGGATTTGCTTGAGAATCTTTAGTGTGAAATAAATAGAATAAGAATCAGAAGATAAAACGTTCTACCAAAAGTCAATAGAAAAAGTTTCAAATGTGCTTTCTTAATTAAGAAAGGCGATTTAGTGAGGTAGAAGAAGAAAACAAGGAAAGAATTACACGCTTTCTCTTTCTTGCTTTCTCTAAACCAAACTCCTTTCCCTACACACTAATTTCCTGTACTTCTCTAAATTGCTTGGAATCACCTCAAGAACAAAACTAGGAAACGTAAACGGCTTCTCCTTCTAACCTAATATTGGGCCACCACTACCGCACCGTTGAGAAGTTTTTCTTTGTTCCTAGAACAAAAGGTGGAATGATGGAATTTTTATTTGTCAGGTGTCATGTTTGCAAGGAATGAGAACTTATTTCTGGATGAAGGGAATGGAGGTCAGGAGGAGAGTGTTCTTGTTCTCGTAGACCTTGGTACGAACCATTCCTTGCCATGTGGGGATGCGTCCAAGTCTCTGAATCGACCTGTGATGTGGGGGAGACAGGTACTAGACTCAAGTTTTGAAGTGGCCTGTCCGTCCCATTCCTAAAACTTGTGCTGCTTGAATTACAGGGCTATGGATTTGCTCGAAATACTTTTGTTCAACCTAATGGGAGTCTCTTCTTCAATAATCTCCAAGAATCCAACTCTGGTCTTTACTCTTGTCAACCGGAATCCTATGATAGTGACGCAGGAACTAAATCCGATGGAACGATTACGCGAAACAAGAAAGGGAGCTCAGCTTATTCTCCTACTAAAACATGGTTTCAACTCAAAGTCCGCAGTAAGGCATTATATGCTTCCATTTGGAAAATGGCTAAGAATACTTTTATCAACAGCTTTGTCAATTTCTATCTTAGCTCCGCCTTATGAACTCAAGAATGTCACCGTTTTGGCTTCAACCATACTAGCCTCAGTCATGTGGGAAATTGGAGGTGACGGTAAGGAAATAAATTTTAATTAGATTCACGTGAACGCTTTAAGTGACGCTTCTTGTATGTGAGAAAGAATGGTGAAACATTATTGGAAAATTATAATGGATGAAAGGAAAATGGATAATAATTGAAAATGTTAACACAAATTACACAACCTTCAACCACTTTGCTTCATTTGAGCATACATCAATTTTGTGTAGCATGTAAACAGAACAGCGTTGAAAATTAATCCGGTTATGAAGCCGAGCTTGGCTCAAAATTGATTACCGAACTTAAACCACCTTTTAGAACCTCCATTCATTTAGTTTTCTTAAAAGTTTTGTGAAACTTTATCTAGTCGAAAGAAATCCTAGGATTCCGAATTAAAACTTATTTCCCTATCTCCACCAGGTGGATACCCAATTTCCAGTTTTCATATCCGCTACCGACTCAAAAACTCTTCCAATGAAGAAGACTGGATAAATTGTCAGCCCGATCTCATTAATCCTACGCTGGTAAGGATGAAACCCACTTCAAAGAGTTTTCAAACCTCATTCTGTAACCTCATTCTGTTCAACAAGTAAAACTTTTCCTTTAATCAATGAATGTCACTCTTCTATTCTTTAGAGACACTGGGACGTTTTTCATCTCAACCCTAAATCTGACTACATATTTGAGATTTGGGCTAATAATCAATTGGGCAGGGGCGAGATCACCTCTGTAGAGACTTCAACGCACAACGACATGCAGGAAATCCGTAAGTGAAGTTTATGTTGCTCAACGTAGAACAATATTCCATATTTCTTACTTCCTGCTTCATTAAGCAGGAAGCCTGATTGTATTGAGTACTACGTCAGTCCCCAGCGACGTCTCATCCATTACCCCATCGTATTTCCTGCTGAGCAAGCTAGTTCTCTTTTCTATCCATCACTTCTATTCACAGCGTCCACCTGCACTACTCACATCAATTCTACAGCGTGCCCAAAAAGATATTAAACTGGAGAAAGATTTTCACTTTCTTAAAATTCAAAGAACCCATATTCACGATCTGCTTTTAGTAGGAGGACTTCAGCAATCAATGAATTAAGGTTGAGGCTGAATTATGTGAAGTGGAACGGCCTAAATTTTTTTTCGAAAAATTGATTAACTGAATGTTTACGAAGGTGAAAACTTTCTCCGGAGTACAATTTCTTTGTACATGTTGTATGTAGTGTGGCGTTGAAGGAAAGGGGAGTTCGACAAGTCTCTTTTCCAGGAATACTTCTTATTTCCTCTATTAAGGAGAAATAAATATTTTTCCTCGAATAAATCGAGGCAACCCATCAGGTTAAGCGAAGCGAATTTAATGGCCGGTTGAAGCATGGATCAATTTTGAAGAGGGCTGCTAGAATATTTTTAAATGCTGACACGCAAGTATAGTTTATTTATAACGTCTCCTCCCATCTGCCATCACATAAATTTTGGATCGATACTTGGATTCTCATGGGGCAATCAAATTTTATTTCAAACCCTTCTCACCCAAACTGAGGAAAACGGCTAATTGGGAAGGATTTTATTGCGTGGTTAGGCTTTAGGGTAATGTACCCCTGATAGAAACAAAATTACGAAAGCTCGATTCCAGTGTTTTGATAACTCTTTTCTTTTTTCCAGAGGTGGGGAAGTACTTACTCGAAGGGGTGGACACATTTGACTCAAGAGTATGGCTAGTAGCAGTCGGTGTGGTACTGGCTACGCTCTGCCTCTTGGGGATGGCAACTTGCTGCCTTGTATACAAAGAATACTACTCAGTGAGCCCGATCTCGAGATCCCTTGACCCTATCCGACGACGCCAATCAAATTCTGGACTTGAAGATGGGGAAGATCTCATTGAACTTATTCCAAATATTACCCCAAATCCTGTTTACGAGTTCCAGGGAGCCGAGGCCACTCGTCCTGATGAAAATTCTAATGACAGAACCTTAGCCCAGCGGCATCTCAGTAACAATAATTCTGTGATTTTTCCGACTCGAGTCTGACATTTAGGACGACGGGAAGAGGCGATGGGAATGGTACCAACTCCAATGGCCCCACCGACGCTAACTACGACTGCTACCACAGTTTCGTTCCTACAATTCCCTAGTCAAGAAGTGGCGGATAACTCCACCCCTGAGTTGTTCCACAACCAAGTACTCTTCACGTCCTACTTTTAACAGCAAAAACATTCATATTCCTACTGGAGAAAGCTAAAACTCAATACCCAAATGAAATCCACACCCAGGGCCTAGATTATTTGTAAATTAGCTTCGACCCAGAAAGAAAATTCCTAGCTTGCCGTACATATACCGTAATCTGTATAGTAGCAATTCCTCTGTAAATTCCCAAATCCTTAATAAGAATTCAGGCTGATCAGATTTTTTATTCTATGTAATAGGAAAGGTTCGCTTGGTTTAAGACGAGCTGGAATGCCTACTCTACAAAAATGATGAGTGTCCTTTTTTTTCTTATGGAGTTTTAAAAAGCAATGTTACGAGAGCAAGTTAGCTGTTGCTGGACACGCTGAGAAACAGGCTTCCGCACAATAAAACAACCAGAAATAATTTTCTAGAGTACGAAGCACACTGAATTAGAATAATGGAAAAGACATCGTGATTTTCTACAACGATTTATATAATCGGAGTCTGACATCATGCTTCCCTGGCAGAAGGACACGAGAAAGGCTCGAAATAGTTAGAAAGTCTAAAAACCAAACTGTATTAGTGTCGCAATATAAAGAAGTCAAAATCCTTTTACAGTTCCCATAAAATTAATGTCATAGCGTAACTTTGTATACCTTAAATGATAACACTATTTTAATAAAGAAAAAAGACAATGAGCTTTCACCACTATTTTCCACCAGTCATTTATATACTTTCTTAAAGGGAATTAGGACTGGACTGGAACGCTCTGGTTATTCCAAGCAACCTAGTCGGGGAGAAATCTAATGAATGAGGACCAGTGAGGGGTAAGTCGTTGGAGTCATTCAGTTATATTTCAAACATGGCCTCTTCCTCGCTTGAACCCGCCTCAGTCAAGCATCTCCAATGAATTCTTAAGGATATTCCATCAGAACATAGTTCTTTATTCTTCAGCAATGGTCCTCTCATGGGATTAGCTACACGCTTAACCCCATAGAACTAATAGTAATAATATTCCTCTGAAATACTTGGCTCTATAGTTTCCATTGGTATAAAATGAGAAATGCTCCCGGAAACCGGGCAAAATAATACTCTACTACTTGTAATAATTATTTCAAAATCTCACTCAATTGCAGTCAACGATACTATAATCTGAATACTAAAATAAACGATGTAAAAAAAGATTTGCAAGTTGGTATAAGGGCTTACTTTAGAGCATTTCCTCATCATCAGATGAAAGCTCGTCAGACAAATCTACTTCGTCTTCATCATCCGGATCCGAGTCATTCTCATCGACACCATATTGCGTATTTGAGCTTTTCTCCTTTGCAGCAGGTGTGTACCTAATCTCGTCGTCATCGGAATCATAGCAAATTTCTTTCGTCGAATTATCGTCAATTCTGCGCTTGAGCCAATGAAAAGATGGATTACCGACGATGAGATAAGTCCAACGTCTTTTTGAACTTAACTTCTTCAACTTCAGATGCAAGTATTGTCCTGTTGGGAGCTCGACAACGCCTGGAAGCACCTTGCCTAAGAGATTCAGTTCAAACCCGTAGCCCTCAGGACTTAGGGACTGGAAGTAGAGGCAATGAGATGAGGCCACGGTGTCCAGCTCCAGCTTGTATTTCGTCAGATCTGGAATATGAATCCAGAAGGTAATGAACTCAGTATTCTGACTCCATTCAACCTTCGGCTTCTTCAGTTGAGGGCCAATTGGAGCAACGGTCTCAACCTCGCCATTTTTTTGAGGAGCTTTCTTCTTTTTGGAATCTACTGAAGGTTCCTTTGAAGTGCCTGTGATTTCATTGTATTTATTAAGTACGGTTACTGCTTTTCCTTCCGCACCTTCTACTCAATTTAAAGTGAAAAATTTTCAAACGTTAAGGGATTTTTACCTTGCTTCGGGTCCTCCACCGTTGAGCTTTTAATTGCAACAGCAGATGCTGCTGGTACAGGTGTCTGAACCAGAGCTTCGAGAATTTTCTCATCCATACCCATGGATAAGAGGAGCTTCTTCGCTCCTTCAGCGTTTTCTTTGGAGGATACTCCGTCAAGGCCCAAACAGGCAGCAAAATCTTCTGGGTCGCCAAAAATATCCTCATCATAATCGTCATCGTCATCGTCATTATCCCCTTCGACATTGAGTTCGCGGTCCACTTTCCGATTCCAATATTTGAGAGTGATAGCCTTCCATTTATCCAACTCTTCTTTTCCACCAGGGACGTATTTTGCCAAGCCCTTTTCAACAAGTATCTCTCCAATGTCTTTGCTTTCCGCGGGTACCATGATAAAGGCGTCGTAAATCTTACAGAGCTGAACCCCATTCTCGCTGTAGAATCCCCCCTTTTGCATTGCCTGAAAAGTTAAGCCGTGTAAATGAAGGAGCTCGTTCGGTTTTCTTAACGAACGCTGCATGCCAAGTTTTCCTAGTGACTATAATTTAAGACGAGTTCACACTTACACTCACATCGAGCTGCTGAGACTGGGTATTAGAAATCAGTAGATCACTGATTACTGAGTCTATGGCATTGTCTGCCACCCAATTTGTGAAAGATTGCTTTTCATCCAGATCCACATCCAATGGAGCAACATGACCGCTTCGAACAAGGACCGTCTGGAATGGAAGTCTCGTCACAAATTCCTTTTTCAACGGGAAGAGAGCCTGAGTTCTGACACCTCTATCGAAGCCTCCGTAGTCAACGTAGAAAATGTCAAAAGCCATACCATCATGCAACTCGTACTTTTTAGTTATCATTGCACGGTTCCATCTGCGAAAATAATTCCAAAATGAATTACCAGTTAAAACTTAGCACTGACTGGTTTTACTTTTTATCAACAGGCTCATATGCGGCGACTGGCAATCCAACTTCATAATACTCTTCAAAAACCGTTGCGTATTTTCCGTATTTGTCTTCAATCATGGAAGAAATCGTGGTATGCATCTCATCTACAAGGCTGTCCAGAAGTGTTATCCTATCGTCTCGCTGAACAAAAATTTCGGAGAGGCTTTTGTAGTACATGCACCAAGCCAAGGTGATCGGATTCTCTGAACCGCTCCCAGAACACAAGGGTAGAAAAGCCCAATTCACTTGATCGCCGAGGTGATGAAAAATAGCTTCATAATCTGAAACGAAATAATTCAAATGTAATCAAGCAATCAAACAGTATACGCCAAAGTATGTTAATAAAGATTTTACCGCTCCCGATAATGTCGGCAGCTCTATAGCGATCGTAGCTATTCCCAGTTGCCCTCTCACAACTCTGATAGAGAAGTTCCATATGATCCGGATTATCGTCAGCTGTCCTCAGCGTCCTCGTCATGTCCAGTCGAACGTTGCAGATTTGGAGCCATTCACCCTGAGGACCTTTATCATATTCCACAAGCGGTGACAGCCATACATCATTTCCTACCGACAATACTACCTGCAATAAAGTAAATAGTAATGAGTCAATTGGCGCCGACGGACAGTAAAACCTTAACCTCACCTTTCCGGTAAATATTTTGTTAATGTACTTTTGACTTTCGAGTTTTGCCTTAGAGGTAAAAACTGGCTCAGCCCCAACCGGTTTCACTTTTCCCAAATAGACAATGGCTGTAGTCATTGGTTTTGACCGAATCGAAAGATGTTCGGGAAGTACGTAAATTTCGCTTGAACTTTTCTTGATATACTTCTCGGCAAAATCTACGCAGGCACATCGATAACAGCCTTCAGAGGCCTGGATGAGGCGACCACGTTTGAAAATCCCTTGCAGGTCTGTAAAAGCACACCAAGTTCCTTGTGCAAGGTCTTTGATAGGAACCCTGCCCAACAACTATGGGTTAGAACGTTTTTCAGAGTGATAAATAGAAAAGTGATGCCTGTTTACCGATTTTGTTCGTCTTCAAAATGTTTCTGCAGCGATTCTTGAATGTCCTTTTGCAGAGTGAAGTAGTTGGTGGGCTTCACCTGTTTCTTATCAACGACGTCGTAGTGACGTATGAGGCGAGCGACAAAGACGTTGGCATCCACGACTTCCAACAGCTCAACTTGGACCTAGGAATTGGAAAAAAGGAGTTGATTAACTCAAATACCAGTAACGAAACAACCGACTATACCTGTCCCTGCTTAGGAACTGTTGTAGGGGCGTTCAATTCCTTCGGGCTGAACTCGTGACGATATTTACAGGGCTCACTGATAGTACACTTCCCAAAAGCCTTGAAGCTCTCACATAATTGTTTTTTCAGAAGCATACTTTCCTCTTCCTAGTTTCAAAATCAAAATGTCGATTAATCATTACCCATTACTAAAGTATTTCGGACGGCAAACTCACCTTCTTTGCGATATTAAGCAGAGATTCGGGGATAGGCACTTTGATTTCATGAAGCTTCAGAATGACTTTTTCAAACTGCTTATCGAGCTTCGAAATAAGTACGTGAGCCACCAATGGCTAATAAAACGTCAAAAGAAAATTAAAACCATCAGAAAATTGTGTACACAAATTAATGTATTCCTGCAATTACCACTTTGCTCATTAACGCTTCTGCTCCTCGTTTCTTGAAATCCAGAACATTCGGAAAATTGTCCCACATGCACATATGACGGTTAGCAAAGGCTTCCTTGCTTTGGGGGAGCTCGTAGTGAATCAAAAGATTGGCGTTCGTCAACTTCAGCTCCCCGAGAGAGTGGTCAGTAACAATGAAGACCACCTGTTGCCTTGCGTTTTCCCATGTGACCCTCAACTCTAAAAACAATAACCTAATTAATTCGATCTGCGCGAAATTCCTTGAAAAGGATGCCAACCCCTAATTTTCTGCTGGTAGAGATCCTCATCGTCCTCAATGGATAAGCTAGAGGCTGAAATATTGGCGCTTCTGTAAAGCTTCACTGTTAGATCCACAATTCCTTTCGCATCATTGCAAACAATGATGGTTCGAGAAGGGCCTGCCAGTGTGCTACAAATTCCTGAAGAGATAAAACAGGAAATTTTAGTTCGTGTTGATTAGTGCTGTAATAAATTGAGCTTACGTGCTACTTCATCCAGCTTATGCGCAGGGTTCTCAAAATAATGCACCGGGAATTTGATTCCTCCGTATCTAAGTGCTGCCATTGAAGACGCAATTATGATAACAGCATCGTCGGTGAGTTTAACCGTAGCCGAGCAAAGCGCTTCACTCCATTCGGTGCCACAGAAAATAAGTTGGAAGGGCCCTGGTCGCTGCATCCGTTGTCTGTAATTACAAATCTTCCCAAGGAGAGACTCAACTTCTTCCAAGTTTCTAAAGGAGATCTGAGTATCGTCGAACACAAGAAAGCGTAGTCTAGAAAAAACCCAGAACAAAAATGCATCCCTTGTAGAGTACTGGTACTATCTTGGTCAAACTTCGACAAACTATAAGGGGGATGAAAGGATACAAACCACGCTGTCCGAACCGAATCAGAAATTTTTTTCCAAAAGCCTTCGCTTCAGTTTCCTCAAAGAAAACAGCATCGAAACCTGCAGGTTACGTTCGCTTTGGTACAACTTCTTTCTTTTTTTTAACTTTCGTAAAAAAAAGGAAAATCTGGTTCCGAAAAGAAAAATTGCGGGAACCAATTCTATTGGCCAACCAGAAGGCAAAACCTTCTGTCCAAAACTGGACGATTTGGTAAGAAGTTTTGGTATTTTTTCCTTTTGCGACCCAACCCGCGGGAGTTGAAAAAAAGGAAAAAGTGAACCAGAACGTACCAACCCAAAGAAAACTCGGGAAAAAATGTTTGGAAGCTTTCTGACAACTTCCCACCCATTGAAGTTCAACTAGTTTTGCGCTATCGGCAAAAAGCCCGAATGTCTAGCACTTCGGAACCATGTCAAGAAGAATGTTTGCACCAAGTTGGAGTTGCAGCTTTGCGAATTTTGGTTAAAATAGGATCCAACCCCCAATGCATCTCTTGTAAATAAATGTGACCCATGCTAATGTAAAATGTTCAGTAATGCAATATAATATGAAAAAAAAATATTACACTTTACCTTTCAAACTGAAACTTATCAAAGAAGTTCTCAAAAAGATCCAGGGCGCATGATGTTGTAGTCATTATGAAATCTGTGTTTGCTTCAAGCCGACGTTTCGACTCGAAGTCACAGTCACTAACAACCTTGACAGAAAACGGAGTACCCACAAGCAGCTTTTGAAGAATTGACTGGTTTTTGGTAGAGGAACGTTCAGTACCACAAAGAATGAGACCAATCGGCCCAACATCATCTTTTTTACTCTAGAAGATTAAAAGTGGGTAAATTTCAGCTTACTTCCCTGCAGAAAAATTAATATTACCGAGCGCAGTTCCGACGCTGATTTGAGGGTGCATTGAGCCATCGGAGACAAGTATGCGAGTGACTTGCCCTTCTTATTATTAGTTCCACCGATTATTGTGCAACTCCTCCCCCGAAGGAAATGAGGCCAAGCAGCCCGCTGAATTCCATTCATTGCCTGCACACCAAGCTGAATAAGTTCTTTAGCAACTTTCCGTGAGTGTTCTGAGCCGAAGGCATCTGCCGGTTCAAGGAGATCCTTTCCAACTACAAGAGCTTTATCTACTGTTATGGTGAGATTGACATCAGCATATGCATCACGCGGTGGAGCAAGGGGTGTCCCTCTCGGAAGAAATGACATGGCAACATCATTGTTCTTTTCTACTGACTCGTCAAAGATACTGCCCATCTTCCTAAGACGTTCCGATACATCATTCCCTGACATAGCTGGTTTTGAACAAGCCCCATTTAAAGTCTGACTAGATACTTTAGGCTTCGCTTGGGCTTTAACATTCGGCTGATGAAAAGGATTTGGCCTCTCCTGGCCTGTATATTTTCCAGCGCCACCAACGGAAGTCAATTTAGTATTGGATTTTGGGAAGCCTGTTCCGTCCTAAGTTAAGCAATAATACGCCGATATTATTATAGAAGCCTTGTCATTACTACACGGTACACTAATGACTCACTTTGGTACTTGAATCCTGGTTTTCGCTGTTTGATTCCCGCAGATGTGATGATAAACCACTGTTTCTTGCTCCAGATGCCATAGATGCTTGACTACTTCCTGCATGGGAGCTTCCAGGACCTGGCATATGGTTTGAGCGCATGGATGATGATACTCCGATATTTGTTGCTCTTCCCGATGCCCCAAATGATTGACTACTTTCTGCATGTGAGCCTCCTAGACCAGGCATAACGGTCGAGGGTGGAAGTGCGGTCCCCCGTCCACGTCCACGTCCACGCCCTGTGCCTTGCTTCATTGTACCTGGAGGGTCCATTGTACTTTCGGCCTATCTAAGAAAAGAGTTAAGATGGAGGTATAAGATTATATTCCTGATCTATCGGAACCAGCACTGACTGCTTCTAACTGGCAGATCCACAGCCTGTGAGTGTGGACCACAGGAGACAGTCGTTCAGCGTTTAGCCTCGTCTGATTGACAGTTCATAACAGTAAATAAAGAGCCGCCTTCTTTTCATTGCAAAGATAGAATTACAATGGTTGTTAGAATCTGCAACTAAAACTTACCTTACTCACTCCTCACGTTACGTCGCCAGTGGTATTAACTGCGATAAACGACACTGCATGAAGAGTTAGTTGTCCACAGAAGATGAATGACGCTGAAAGTTTCTCCTGTCCTTGTGCTACAGCTCTGACTGATGTCACTGATGTGTCTGTGTATTATTTTTAGCTTACTACAGCGGAGTACAGTAAGCTATATTTAACAAATTTAACAAATTTAACAAATTTGTTAAATTTGTTAAATTTAGTGAATTTAGTAAATATAGGGTCCTACAGTAAGTTGGGGGCAGTTGTAACACTTTTCTCAAAAACTGCTCCTTGAAAAAAACTATGACTATTTTTTTGCTTCTATACCATTTACTTTTTAGTACAACCAATGTAATGGAGTACCACGACGCGAAATATGGTAACCGTGTGACCGTGGGGCGAGGAGCCAAATGAGTGGGAAACAAAGGGGAAACGAACCTAAACGTCTCAGCACCTACGACCGTTGATACAATAGCAAGCGATTTGCCTCCAACCTCCAGCGTGTGACCTCCATAGGTCACTAAATCTCG
>JABASM010001307.1:0-15319 GCA_019776545.1 Brachystomella parvula | reverse complement strand
TTTTGGTGCAAAAGTTTGGTGCAGTTAACCGAAGCGTGAATTTCGCAGCAAAATAAGAAAACGGGGTCCGGGAAACACATCCGTGACCTCACACAGGCCCAGATAGCGTAAATTACACAAATCATTCAGTAGAACTGCAGACAATCGCTTTTTTTCTTTAATTCAACGTACCCACGAAGTCTCTGCGACCATTCGTTCGTCCAAAAAGTTTACCGAAAGTTGACGTTCCCATGCTGTTTCTATGAGAAGAAATCTTCTGCACGTCCTCAATTGAGCAGACGCAGGCTCGTGCGCTTTCTTATCTAAAAATGTATCTTTGCATAAGGTCAAGGTGTAACTCACAAAATTCTTTGTTTGAATTTCTAGCAGAATTCCTTGCTCCGCAAAAAAAATCCGAAGCCCAAAGTTTGCCGACTTCTGTTTCTGGTCGCGGCTGGAAAAACACGCTAATGGGATGCTAGGTTATTTTTTGGGAATATTAAAGATATTGATTGGCTCCCCATGCTCTTTACGCAAACTTTTTTTCCTCGTTCCATTAATCAGTCAGGGCAGGAAAAAAAAGACGATTGTAACTGTTTAAGAGGCCATTAGGAGAGGGTGCCCTATCAATTTTCGCCACACAGACTTCCGACTTTTTAAAATTACTTTTCGTCTAATATGTACCATCCTTTTAACCCTAGAAGAGCCGGGAGGTGCGCATTTGTGAATAAAGCTTCTCTGCTTGCAAATACGTTAACAACCGAGTCAGGTTTTACCTAACTTTTCAAATGTTCTCATGTCACTATTTCGAAATTCTTCAAAAAGTGGATTTTTGAGAATTAAAAGAGAAACTCTCGGTATTCGTAGCTCACCTGATTTAGCTGGAGTTTCTGGGATTTCTTTATTTTCATCTTTGAGCCAGGAGTAAAAAAGTGTTGGGGGCGGAGAGGGGTAGTTGGATTGGACGAGCATGTAGAGGATAGTTTCGGCGTGCATAGCCTGATGCTCGAAAGCCATGAAGAGTCGACGGCAGAACCTCCTCGTCCATCGGAGTTCCTTCTCACCCAAAATTCGGAGGAGTCGCTCATAGACTTTGAGCTTGTACTCCAAAATTTCCTCAAGTTCCGGCCATTTCTCTGGAACTGGTGAATGGGAATGACAAGTTGAAGGGTCGTCCACCTCCGGATCAATCCCACGCTCGAAAATGAGGCTGAACTGTTTGGGTTCCGTGAGGGGGGCTCCGTCGATCTGAGCCAGTTGAATATCAAGAAATGTTGGTATGTGCCCCAAATAAAATAAAAATGGATGGCGAAGGTCAATTGGTTGTTCAAAGAGCATCCCAGGCTTCCGGAGGATCCCCTCCACAATCGTATCCCACAATTTCCATAATTCTTTCCAGGCGTTTGGGCAGAGCACTCCTGGGAGATTCCTCTCAGGACTAGGGCTTTCCAAACTCCCAACGTGGAATTCTGCCTTTCGAAGCATGTGAAGGTCGTATCTCTTAGTTGGACTTGTCCAACTCCCGATTTTCGTCATTTTCGTGTCGTGAAAGAGTTTCTCGGATTCCTCAAGTGACCATTTGTAGGCGTATTCCACATTGATGAGCTCACCTTTTTCAATTTCAATTCGAGAGCCATTGAAGCCAGGGTGAAAAAGCTGTTGGGCTTGACGGGATTTGTAGTAGGCCTCATGCCTTCCGATTTCTTGATTGTATTGGCCGAAATACTCAAACTTCTCTGGATCAAGTAGCTTCATACCAAGGAGTCCGTTCACATGCTTCAGTCCATTCAGAATGAATTTTGAAGTGATGGATTTTGGGTCGTTGTACGCAAGTGTGATGTCAGCTCCGGAGTTCCTTCGGTCGATCCCAATGAGCCAAGTGTCCCCTGTGTTCAGGATCTCACGGTAGGAGCTTACGAAGTCTCCCGCCTCCTCCCTCGTCAGGTTCCCAATGGAAGAGCCCAGCCAGAGTATCGTCTTTGGAGTGTCGGCTGGGAAGGAGCCAATGAAATTCTTTCCTTCCTCGTAAGTCCCCCACAGTCCGCCTGTCTTCACGTTCTTATATCCAGTCAAACTCAGTAGTGACTACGAAAAAAAAATCTTTATTTTCATACTTAATCTTTTAATTTCCTTTTGTTTCAGTGTAGTTTAGATTATAGACTACCTTGGTCAATTCGTCCCTCATTAAGTCGAGAGCGTAGTAACTAATATTCATGCGCTTACGCTCAAGTGCGTCCAAAAGGATCCGTGTCTTCCTTAGTGACCTCAAAGAAAATATGACCAAAATTACTAGCAGAAAAATTCTTTGAAATGCTCTAAAGCTTAAATAAAAAGCGGAAGAGTCAATGTTTCTAAATTCGACTTGGTTTGACCTCTGGAGGTCACCAAAGGTCAGCTCCTTGAGCTTTGATCTGGACAAGCGATGAGTCGATCGAAAGCTCTTGGCTCCCTAATTCCAAAAATATACTAGACTTGACACTTTTGAGTTGCAAGGTGGCCAGGGGTTAGGAAAAGGTAGACTGAACGTTGAACGACCTCTAGATGCCATTTTCCATTCCTTTTTTCATTTCTTTTCCGGTCTTTGTGCAGAGAAATTCACGGGAAGCTTAAAAAACCTTATAATCGGTGATGACCTCCGGTGACATCTTGAGGTCAAATCAATTCGAATCTGAAAACTGACTTGGAGCGATCTGATTGACGCAGCATTAGCAACCGACAACACTTCTCTTTCAGCTCGAATTTTGCTTATGGTACCATGCTTCTGCGCAAGAAACCATTCTCGGACTTTGAAAAGAACTTGATTTTGAAAAGAAGAAAATGCAAGAGCTCCCTGCTTGCAGAGCCTACAGTCTGCTTCACCAGAACGGGAAGAAGGGGTTAGGGTTTCAGCCCAGCGGAAAAAACTGAAGGGACGGGAGCTGAAGACCAAACTTAGAGACGGGTTTCAATAAGAAGTTCCCTACTGCAATCAACCAGCAACTTGTCAGTATTTCCTAACGTAGGAACCGGGAATTTCGACTACCTGCCCTGGAGCTATGACCCCTGGACTTGACGGTTGCCAAGGAGTTGAAGCAGTTCAAGAGCGCAGTAGCGTTGAAACTCAAAACAAAACTCTGTCGTAGAGGATTTAGAATTTTCTATGCTCCAGGATACAAATTTAAGTTTTGTATCTTCTGTGACACTGTTTTGCACATTTTGTAGAATCACTCATTTCTAGCGAAACCTGAGCAGTGTTTGAATTTTACCGACACGGAATCCGATGCGGCCGCGCATACCACTTCAGCTTTTTCAAGTCGTACCTTTCCGGGTGCGAGTACGCTGTTTTTGGCCTACCGGTGCGGGGTAAATTTGGCGCACTTTAATTGCAAACAGTAAACATGGAGGGGAATTGGTAAACATGGTGGAGATATTCACAAGTTTTATCAGGCTGTGGGGTCTCCAGCGTTACTTCTAAATTGAAGCCGGCGGACTGCTTTGGACTCTTTACGAGAAAATCCACGTTGGGTGAGATTTCTTCCTGATCTCTTAATTGCGCCTTTTAATTCATTTTCCTCTGGAGTTAAGAGAAAAGGAAATTCTCGATCGGGAAATCAGGGCGAATTCATTTTGCCGGAAGATTTTACTCAGATCGGGAGCTTCAATTGGGTAGTAACGCTGAGAATACCTTAAACTCAATGGATAGTTGAACTTAACTAACGTAAAGGTCAGTGTAGAATCCCACATGAAGGGCGATTGATGTTTGAAGCCTTTTAAAGTAATCACTCGTTAGTTTCGTACGGATATTTCGCCCGCCTGCTTATCCTTTCTGAGTTTCAACTATTGAATTGTAAATAGTTGAGTATAAGAATTTAAGGGTTGGAATTTGACAGTGGCTGAAAGATGAAGCTCATGGATGAAATTTCATCTTACCCCGAACCAAGCTCGAGGACAATACTATTGTCGGGAATGAAGTCCACGATTCTCTCGGCCTCACTTTCGAGTATTGCGATCTCCTCTTGGACGAGGTAGTACTCTTCCAGAAACGTGATTTCATCGTAGAGTTGAAGACCCCTGTCATCGTACAGAATTAGAGTGGGAAGTTTCTTGGGTTGACCAGGTGGTGGGGATAGGCCGGAGAGGATGTCCCTCAGGAGGTTCCTAGAACTGGTCAAGGACCACGGGGGAGCCTCCCATTCATCCCAGGCTTCCTCAGAGACGCTTTCAGCTCCGGACAACTCACTCTCGGATACAGAACCACTACACTTCCACTCACGGATGTCAATTATGCTTGGCCAGCAAGAATCAGATGATGGCATTCTAGGCCCAATCTAAGAAAAATTCTGTTAACAATTTCCCAACAAAATGAAAATAATGAGTAAAAAATGTCTCTCTTAGAGCGGCTATCAGCTTTGATAATTTTCTCTTATAAAGCAACTGAATTTTTGCCTGGTTTTAAAATTATCTTTTCCCAGTTTAGCGGAGCAGAAAAATTAAGTCAATGGAAAAGAAGTAAAAGTAAAAATTACAGGGCTTCCTGCGAGAAGCTTCATGAGTCCTTGGTCTCTGCTCTTAGGAAACGGAAAGAAGAGTGGAAAATAACGAGTGTCCCAACCCCCAATATTTAAAGAGATAAAAAGAGATTAGAATATCCAATCGAAAAGGAGGCTTGGTGTTTTCCTTAATTTTTTTATAAGTTGGAAAAGAGGTCAACAAACAAAATCGTAATCCAACATGTTGAAATGGATCAATTATGCAATCCTGAGCTCCCATACAAATTCGAACAAGGCTCGCCTGCTTCTATTTTTTTTTTGGCAAAAGGGATGTGTGGAAAATTAAAGTAAATTCCAGAGGTAGAGAGACAAAGGGTAGTTGTGGACATTTTGAGATAAATTAACGCTTCTTCAACAGTCTAAAGTATTCAGAAGAAAATGGATTCAATCATCCTTGAACTTTTATTTTATACCTGCCGTTATGCAGCCATTTATACGACTAAAAAAGATTTTCCACAGACTCACATGGTGTATTTCACATTTCTGGGGACACAGACTCAAAATTAGAAGGCTTTTAACAAATTCTTAGGTCGAACTAAAAATCAAAATCCACTCCAAAAGCTAAGCATCCTGAGCTATTCAAAATACAACTATCTCCAAGGGTCGGACTGCCGCCCCTACCCTTCGTTTTTGTAACTTTGAGCCGAAATAATCCAGAATTTTTTATCCGTTATTTGCCGGCCTATTTTAAAAAAAAATAAGTCCAAAGGTAACTGAAGCCACTTTTTCTCCATCTACACGAGAAGCTGAATATTTTAGGCCGTTGAAATGTTCATGTATTTCAAAGGGTCCACAAGTAGAGCGTGTCCGAACAATTTCCACCCCGGGTCCAAAGTCCAACTTTTTCAAAATTAAGAAAAACAGATATTCCGACAACTTTGTGAAACACTTTAATTGGATTAATCAAGCTTCAGCTTTAGTATGTTGTTTGCAGAGCCGCATTGTTGATGCGACTCTGCAAAAAAGAAAATCAGAAGTATATCAGTTTTATAATTTTAAGAAAGTTGGAATTTGGACCCGGGGTGGAAATTCTTCGGACATGCTGTAACCTTCGCCTCGATTTTGTCTCTCTGTTCCCTTCTTCAGTGGACATTTTTAAAAATAAAAAATTTGAAAACCGCTATGTCGCAAAAACTGAGGTATTGTAGAAATGTGAGACCGTGAAGAAAAATCCATTGGGCTAACCTCACGATATGTGGTAACCACTTATCTGGAGGCGGGTACCTTGTAAGTAAAAAATTCCTCACTTGGTGCAATTGGCTTGGTTTGCGTAAAAATAATGTCTCCGTTTCAGTCCGTGATTTCGTATTTTGTTGTTTCGAAAATCCAAAAGCTGAACCACAATTCTCCTCAGAATACAGTAAAACCTCTCATCTGGAAACTCATATTTCCACCTTGTTTTATTTTCTCCAGCTGGCGCATAGCCGTAAAACTTTAAATGAAGGTCAAGGTCCTTCTTGAGCTTCTGACCTTGACCTTTATTTCAAGTTTTACGGCAGCACGCCAGCTGGAGAAAATAAAACAAGGTGGAGAAATGAGTTTCCAAATGGGAGATTCTAACTGTATGCCAAATGCCAAGGACTCGGAATACTTATACTAGTAGTACTTCATGGAATACAATATTCCTTTCCTCAAAGTACAGGCTGTCCGAAGAAATTGTTTACCGGGTTCAAACTCCAACTTTTTCAAAATTAAAAAACCGATATTTCTGATCTGGTTTTTAGCAGAGCAACTTCAGCAATCGATGCACTATGGCCGAAGCTAAATTATTTGAAGTGAAACAGTTTGAGAAACTTTTCGGAATATCGGTTTTTTTAACTTTGAAAAAGTTAGACTTTTGACCTGGTAAACAATTTCTTTGGACACGCTGTACTGCTCCTCCGAATTCCGTTTATCCTGTTAATTTCCTCCTTAGAATTTCCTTACAGAACGATTTCCACTTACCGTAAAATTTGAATTAAACGCAGAGTGCGGTTATTTTTTTATGGACCTCGGAGAGGGTGCGCTTATTCGAGTAGGGCGCGGTTATTTGGAAGGTGCGCTTAATTAAAAATGCACCGAACAGTCCAATTTGAATGGTATTGTTGCTGACGGAGTCAGCTTCTCCATTAATGCTCTGAATCAGTTATTACATTTAGTTGCCGCGCCACTATCTCATCTTATAGTAGCATCAGAAACATAAAAAACCTATGCAAGCATAAAATTCAAGGGGCCCGACTTGGTATGGATTTATATTCACAAACCGGTCACAAACGCGCTGAATGCCACCACCTCCATGGGCTACGACATCCGTATAAAAACCTAACATTTTTAATACGCTGTCTATCAAGTGAGTCCGGTCACAAACGCGCTGATGAGACCTCCACTGGCTACGACGTCCGTATAAAAACCTAACATTTTCAACACGGTGTCTAGCGGTAATAATAAGCTCAATGACAGTAATAATTCCAATTACAGTAATAATCCCAATGACAGTAATAATCCCAATGACAGTAATTTTGGGTTTTTAGTAGTCAATATCAGCGACTCTAGTGACTCTAATATCCCCATTTAAAAGTACCCATTGGGATTGTTCGAGACTAGCTATTGCGATTATTACTGCGGGTCACGGACGGACAGACAGACCAATTCCATTAGCCCGCCCAAGTCGGGCTAAAAAAGCGAAAGCAAAAAAAGGGGATGCGCTTATTAGGGAGTTGCGCTTATTTTTATTTGAAAGCTTCAAGGGGTGGGTTTATTAGAGGGGGGTGCGGTTAATTCGAAGAGTGCGTTTAGTTCAAATTTTACGGTACTACAAAATTATTTTTTCCTGCTAGCACCCTGGGGAAGGGCATCACGGTATGTAAGGAAGCGCAGCGACGGAACGAATGTTGTCCCGCGCCTTCTAGGGCTACCGGCGAACTCAAATATAGATATTTTTTGCTATGAAACCTAGCATGGCAAGATTCCATGAAAGTGCAACAAATAAAAGTTCTAAAACAAAACTATTATACCCAAGTTTTAAGTAACCGTGAAAAAAACCATTGCTCTTCTCCTCTCGCATTTGAATTGAATGGCGAGAGGCAGTGGGTTTTTTATGGTTACTTAAAACTTCAACTGTTAAAGCTTTTCAACAGACACTTCTCGCCATGGTACGCAAAGGTCAGACTAGAGCGTGGCAAGCATAATGTTCTTCCAACTCCGCAGTCCCTGCAAACATTTAAGTTTCACATTTGGGAATGGGATGTTTGCTGCTTATTTGAGATTTTCATTGTTCGGGACTTTCATTTGGTATAAAGCTATTTCGATTTGCTTGTCACCTATTCAGCTGGATAAAATTATTCCTTAAAAAAAGCGAGCCAGGTCGCGAGCAGGGCCGAGCCGAGCCAATAAAGGTTAAGACGAGCCGAAAGCGCCAAAACTTCGGCTCGGCATGGCTCGTTCCCAGCGCTACATCCACTAGACCTTATACTCCATTTTTAAAGAAAACAGTACGTACGACACTCTGTGGTTCAGACGGTTCGGAGAATAGCTGCCTTTTCCCGCGTATATCGCAAACAAAGAATCTTTCATCCGGGGCTCCGACTGCTAACCATTCCAATCGATTCTAGTAGATTCTAGGGGATTTTCCTGGAATCCCGAATGCTTCGAATCGGGACTCTGAACCTCGAACTTAAGTGCCATTGATTCGAATTTGAAAGTCCGACTTGAACCCTTGGTATCCACCTTTTCCTGCTCGAACTCGGATCATTCGAGACATTACGACACATCCCATTGGCTGAACCGTGATTCGGAGAGGGTTTTTCTGGGATAAAAATGAGGGCTGAAACAAGAGATTGAGAATAGGAGTAAATGATTGAGGATTATGTGTTACATACGTGAGAGTCCAGTATGATTTTAATTTATTTTCTCAGTTGATCATATGTAATTATGAATGAAGAGAATTTCCTAATTGTAGTTATGGACTCTTGAGGATATTACACATTTTTATCATACCTCCTTTTACACTTTCAGGAAAAAAAAATGAGTTAAGAATTGAAAGACGCCTTAAAAGCTTAGCAATTGAAAATATTGGCGTGTGGCTGCTTTGAAGTATCAAAGTTCAGTCTCCGTCTCCAAACTGGAGTCCGGCCTTCTCACACCTCCGCATGCAGTAGGCACGGAAGGCTACACCAGCTCTGAAAAAAGGGGAATGAAAATGAATATTGAGTTTGAGGTTCGTTGTTCCCTTGACTTTTACTTACTGGTGAACAGGTGCCGAGGACTCATTGTACATGAAGCAATTCTCAAAGACCAAGTGGAGATCCATAAGAAACTCCTGGTTGCAGGTATAAACCATTGAATTGAGTTTGTATTTAATTGTCCCTAGGTCCATTGGATTTGCAACTATGTCGTGGTAGTCCGGAGCCTAGAAACGGAAAAAAATAAGGAAAATAAGAAAGGTTAAGAAAATAATTAAAATAAAATAAAATAAATCTTACTTGAGCTCGTGTAACCGGTTTGAGGAAGGGCCAAGCTTCAGCATGGTGCATGAGATCTTGAATGAGTTTATCGAGTAGAACGTTGTCCAAGTCACCCGAGTCCCCGCACTGGTTCGTGTGCATTCGCTGGAGTCTGGTTCGCTTGGGCTGAGTGGATCCATCGTCTGAGTCCAGACTCAGACTCCCCTTACGCTGCCCCCCAATGGACTCATTTGAGCTCTCGCTACTCTCGTTCTCCTTTGAGTCACTTCGAAGGCGCTTGGCGGCTTGTGAGATTTTCCGCTCGGCCTTGTAGGCAGACTTCCGCTTTGTCCCTCGTCCAAGCTCCAGCAGTTCACCCGTTTCACTGTCCTCGTCATCACTCAGAGGAGGCGGAGGAGGCGGGACGTGCTTCCGTGGGCTACTCCCAATACGGACTTTTACAGGGGCTGAGACTTGTTCAGTATCATCTTCATCTTCTAAAAATCAAAGAAATTAATAAATATTACTCAATTTTCCCCCTTACTCCTCAACCTTCCCCCTAAAAATCTGGAAATTCATGACGATATCATGAAATCCATGGAGAGCATAAAGTCTACGTGCTTCTTAGCATAGTTTTTACCTGTGTCAGGTGCCGTTCCCTCTTCTTCTTCCGTTTCTTCCTCATCACTTTCCTCAGAGTCCCAGAAACTAGGCTTCCGTTGCTGGACTTTTCTCTTCTCCACTTTTTTATTTTTACCAGCCTGGCTACAGGAATCACAATACCTGATAAAGAAAATAAAAATAGAGATTATTTTGAAGACTGAGTTAAAAGTATGAGAAGTGAGCATACCAATCCCCCCGTGGAACTCTCTGTCTGGGCGGATCTAGGCAGTGGAGATGGTAGAGTGCAGGACAGCCTTCACAGATGATAACTTCCCCACCAGTCCCACAGACGATGCAGGCCTCATTTGTCTCCTCCTCAAGGACAGGCATTTTCTCATCCTCATCATCACTCTCCTCCTCAGGATCTCCGTCTGAGGCTTCATCCTCCTTCTCTTCTCCTCTTCTCCGGGGAAGTCGGGGTGGGAGTTCTGGTGGTTTACAGTCCGAGCAAAACCAGTCGCCTTTTGGAATTTCCTAAAATATGGAAATTTTGATAAGGAAAATCTTGAGGAAAATTAAAAAGACCTTACCTCAAGAGGTGGTTTGAAGCAGTAGGCATGGTGTCCTTTGTTACACCCATCACAGAGCAACATATTCTCAGCATCACCTTTTCTCCTACAAATCCTGCACCTTGCATTTAATACTGATCGATTCCAGCTGATACTCCGATCTAAAAAATCAAGCAAAGAAATTCTATGAAACAATTCATTGAGCCTGAATTTTTTACTTCAAGAATAAAAAAAGAGCTTTCGGAAGAATATTTTAAAATTGGAAAGATATGATAAATTAAATAAATTTGGTTATGTTTAGAAGCGGACTTACCCAGCGTTGAGGAGGTGGATGAAGAGCTGTGAGAAAGTAGTAGACTTCATGAGGGAAGTTTCCCAACGTTCGAGCGGAGTCCCAGGAACCCAATTTGGTTTCAAATGATTAGAGTCCCCACTCCCTCCTTTCTTCTTCTTCTCTCCATCCTCCTTATCACCTTCAAAAACACACAAAAGAGAAAATTAAAGTTAATCAAAACTTGGAACTTTCTCAACTCACTTCCAAGTGGCCGTTTGAGAAATTTTGGTTCGATGCTCTGCTCGAGTTGAAGAATAGCTGAAGCAAGGTTTCTTATCACTTTCTCCTCTGGAGAGTTTTTGAGGGATGAGCGAGAGGTAGAGGAGGACCCTTCCTCAGCCTCATTTTCATTGGACAGAGATCGCCCTTCCCCCCAGTGCAGGCTCGAGGCCTGTGGATCATAACCCCTCGCTTCGATCGCTTTTCCCCACAGAGTTCGATCCTTGACCTAATTCAAAACGTCAAGGGCCATGATCATTAATTCTCTCTTTTACAGCTCCATATTTTTTAAATTTATTTACCTTGAGAGATCCAAGGGTTCCAAGGAATATTTTTTCTTCGATTTCGAGGATTGAGATCCCGGAGCTGGAGCTCGAGTATGGTCTGGAGAGGCGTGGTTGGTGGGAAGGAGAGGTTCGGGTCAATGGCATTCTTCCCAGATGAGGTAGTCGACTTCTTTTTTTCTAAAGTCTCTGGGTAGGTTTTGCTAAGGTTGAGTTTCTGTAGAGGGCACTTCCGGATTTGCTCACGTAGACCTGTTGCCTCATCCATGATCGCCTGCCTCAGCTCCTTTTCTCGAATCCCACGCGGGCTGAGTTTGTTAATGAGCTCCTCTACTTGATCTTCACGAGTGAAGAAGGACCACCTCCTCCGAACCCTGCTCTTGGAGTGGACGGGGCAGCTCACTGGATCACCACTACAGGATTTCAGAGCCTCGGCTTGGGCTGGACTCGGACCCGCTAATACTTTACTCAGTTTCTTGGATGGGGAAGAGGAGCCCTGAGCCTCGGTCTCCTCTAATGCCAACTAAAATTAACGAAAAACCTAATATTAGAAACAAGTGGGAAAAAATGAGAGGAATTAAGCAAAGTTCCGTTTCCCTCTTCTCAACTTGATTAAGGTCAACCCAAATAAAAAGAATTCTTTCTCAAAAAGCCCTCTACACCCTGCTTCTTGAGGTGGCTCTGCTGTGGTAGTAGCATTTCCCAGGTATTTTAAGTGATTTCCCCAGTACGCTCTTCTTCCCGGAAACTACGAGTACAAGGAGTTTGTAATGCCGAAATTCCGTTCATTTGGGGAAACTTTATCAATGAGAAACTATGGCGCCGAGGGAAATTAGTAGGCTAATCACGGAGATGCAGCCACGAGGGCAGCCCACTCGGGAGGTTACTCTCTTCAAGGGGGAAACCCCTAAGCCCGAGGATGTGCCAGTGCTGGTTAACCTAACTCGAGGGAAGGTTACCCATCCGAGCCCCCCGACCCCATCACACTGCGTCACTCAAATGGAAGATGGGATGAAGCAGTGAGCCACCCTCTCTGGCTTTAGAAAAAACCGATGGAAATATTTGGGCCATGTAAAATGTAAGGTTGAATCTTGATTCGCGCGATAGTGCTTCTAAATTTTTCATTGAGAACGTGAAGGAAAAGAGAAATAGGAGGGGGTTGGGGGTTGGGTGAGTTTAGTAAAAAGAGAGATGAATAATATAATATTCTAAGGCTTCCTTTGCTTACCCTTTTGAAGTGTTGTTTAATAAAACTGATATTTTGTATATCAATAGTTTGTAGATGGGGAGTAGGGTTGGGGAGGCAGGAGCCCTTCTCGTCATCGTCATCCTCGACGAAGAGTCCAGGGAGAGCAGAGAATACCCAGTACCTCCGGTACGCTCTATCCCTTCCAATGGGGTGAATCCCGATTTTCCTCTCGTGCTTGTAAATGGTCTCATTCAGTTCGGAGACCTTCCACTCAAAAGCCTCCTTCCGACGTACGGATTCGCGAAGGCGCTTGTTTAGAAATCCTTCAATTTCCTCATCAGTGAGTAGGCGGGTCTTCTCAGTGACTTGAGTCGGTGTCTGTGGAGCTTTCATAAAATTCTCATCCGGGACAACTCGATCTGCCTTCAACCTTATTCTGCCCAAGAGAAAGAAAAATTATGAAAAATTTATTATGAAAATTTTCTTATAAAAATAATAATTGTTTTGAACCTCCAGAGATTATCCTCATTTTCACTCCGCCGCTCGGCAGCCTGGAGCGTCCGTATCTCCTGCCTTGTTTCCTTGAAGAGATCACAGGACTGATCCACGGTGTCACGGAGATCGGCGTAAGTGAGGATTTGGTGGACGAGGCACTGGAGAACTTTTAATTTCTCACGGAGGCTCAAGTCAAAGACAGTCCCATGAGCAAGGGTCTTGAGTACTTGCGGCTCAGCGAGTCGGAATTCAAGCCCCGGGTCTTCTTCATGACTGTAACCCCCACGCATCTGGAGTCTGGATTTAAAGTTAACGGAATTAACATACGCAGCCCCTTCACAGTAATTTAAACTCCTCGAGCTGACCATACAAGACTTCTTATAACAAAATCCTTTTCACTACCTTCCACCTGGCATAAAATTTTCAGTTGAGATTCAGGGAGTCCTATCCAAGGGTAAGTTTTTCCCATTGAGCCTGTGTTCTGTTCATACTTTTCTACGTAAGGACTCTTTCTTGAATTGATCATGTAATAAAAGTAGGGGAAAACTCACTGTCGTGATTTCAAAAACTGACCTTTCCATCGGACTTCCTAAAAGGCCGAGCGGAAGGAATTTATTCATAAGAATTTTTGCATAAGGGAAAATTGCGAGTGCTCTGTCTTTTCCTCCCTTCATTACTCAAGTAAGAAAGATGGGGGACTGAAACTAAGTTAGAGGGAATTAGAGCACCCCACTAAGAACAGTTCTCGACACACAGACTTTGGATTTCTGAGGAGAAAAACTTCCGGTCCAAACACGGTACCATCCTTTTGATTTTCTTACCTCCATTTGACATCCTTCCCAGTTGCCCTTGCCCCAGAGGAGAGGAGATGGAGCCTCAGGACTTCAGTGAGCGTGANAACTTCCGGTCCAAAAACGGTACCATCCTTTTGATTTTCTTACCTCCATTTGACATCCTTCCCAGTTGCCCTTGCCCCAGAGGAGAGGAGATGGAGCCTCAGGACTTCAGTGAGCGTGAGATGGTCGAGTGGGAGGCGGTAGAGCGGTGTGCTTTGGTACATAAGAGGCCAGGTGGCTGCAGCCGTTGCTTGCTCAATTGCCTCACCAGCCGACACGTCCTCAGAGTCCTCTTCCAAACACAGTTCTAACACATGGAAAAACAAAATTAAAAAAGAAAGCCCCGGCATTTCTAAATCCATGGTCTTACCAACGGCCGCCTTTTCTTCTTGCGTTATTTCAGCGTCCTCTCGTTCCTGAAATCCAAAAATTCCTTTGAGCAGAACTTGGAGAATGTCGCTCAAGGGTCCTTAAGAACAGAAAATCAAACTTTACATTTTTTTCCTCGGATTATTTAGATTGTAAAGTCAGCTACCTGCTATTTCATTCTTGAGTAAGGCTCTCTGGAAGGTGTCAAATGAAATACCCTGAGGGAAGAAGTCCCTGACGCGAAGCAAAGTGGAGAATGAGCTCAGGTGCTCGAGTACCATGAGGAAATCACCGAAGAGTTCACTTGGAATTTTACAGTCAACTGGGTCACCCACTGGCAGTTCCTAAGAACAGACACGAAAAATTCATGAATATTCCTCAACCCCTGACTAATTAATAGAAAAAGGAACTTGGAGTTTTGAGTAATTAGACTCAGAGGTAGTGACGAGAAGAGAAAATAATCAGAGAAATTCATTATACTTCAATCCATCATTGTCTAATTCAAAGTTGTTTCTTTAGTTTTCAAATTCTTCTGAGCCGGACATTCCTTACCTGGAGATCTTCAACTTCCAAGTCCTCTTTAGGCTTGAGCCAGAGTTTCCTAAAATCCGCTATCAATTTCTTCTCGTCCTTTTGCTTCTCACGCTCTTTTGCTTTTCTTTCCAACTCCCGGAGTTTTTCTTCTTCAGGTGTCAATGGCTTTGGCTTCTCCCTGAAACAGAATAAAAAATAATGAAGAATTAAATAAGAGTGAAAAAAGCGAAAAGAGGTGATTAAGTTCCTTACTTTTTCTCAACCGGAGGTTTCTTGGGAAGAGAAGAAAGAGATGCACCATTTGGAAAGCTCCCTGCTTTCTTCTTCTTGACCACCCCAGGTGGAGTCGTGTTTTCCTTGACAGCGGGGAGGGATGACCTCAGAGCCTGCTCCACTGGCTTTTGCCTCTGGCGCTTTCCCTTGGATTTAGGTGGACCCAGGGATTTCTCAAATACTGGGATAGGACCAACGAAAATCTCACCGTCAAAAACCATTTCCTTCAACCGGAGACTGGCGTTCACGTCATCCTAATAATAAAAAGAAGAAAAAAACTATAGAATCCTTGAAATGACAAATAATAAATAAATAAATGAGTTGGGTTTCTCACCCTGACTCTCCATAGGAGGGCATCTTCATCGTAGTAGGCAGCAGCCTTGATCAAGTAGCGACACTTTTCCTTCGTAATTGCTAATTTCTCTCGCTTAACATCGATGGCTTCTTTTTTCTGTGGTCTGTTGTCACTGGGGTCATCTGGGTCAGACTCTACAACCATGTAGTGGTACAAGTCTGGTGGAGCCCCCCATGTATCATCCCTATCAATTAAGAATTAAATTCAGATTTCCCTTGGATTGAGATTTCCCTTACCTGAGGTAGTCATTTGCTGCTATTTCTCCTTTCGCCTCCTGCTCCTTCCGGTAATTCTCAATTTCCTCTAGAGTTGGTGGAATCACCTTAACAA
>JABASM010001306.1:0-15324 GCA_019776545.1 Brachystomella parvula | reverse complement strand
ACAGAGTTTTAGACACATAATTTTCAATGCAATAAATTAAACAGTGGCTGGCTGGAACATAAAGGAAATCAAGGAATGAAGGCCAAAGTAAACAAATTATAATAATTGGAGCTAACCAAAGAAGGACCTTCATATATCCAAGTAGCTACAGAGTATAAAGGTTCCAATGAGCACGATGATGACTAGGACGACAGCCAACCACACGGAAATTCCCTCTGGAATACGTAAATAGTACGTTAGAAAATAATTCTCGCTAATAAAGATCAGGAAAAGGGAACCCTTAAGAACTCTCAGTTTAACTTACTCGTTGCTTCAATGCAGTGGACCCGTAGTTGATTATCGATGGAAATGCTAACGACAGCAGCATCACAGTCAGCCAGTACAGACTCCTCGTTTGCTTGTGCAGGTGGCAGGAATGTAAGGCCGGTCACAAATGTTTTGTGAGCCTGTGGAATGTGCTTCAGTCGCTGCAAAATTAGAACGCAGTATAGTAAAAATTTTATTCTTAAAATGGGAAAGCCAGAATCATACCTGGAGGCTGAAACTGATGTAAATGTCAATATCCCCACTGGTCATTGAACCAACTGCTAGATATTTCCCACATCGACTAACGGATAGAGCTGACAAAGTTTCACCAACTGCTGCCACTTTCGTCAAAGTGAATGAAGGTCCTGTCCAGTGTTGCAAGTAGGATTTATCCTTCTTATAATTCGTCGGATTGACGATAACGAACAGTCGGTCTGTACGTTTATCCTCAACTACTCCAAACCTGAATAATAGGTACACGTATGAATAATAAAATTATCAGATTTAATGCTGCGCTACTTACTTGCATCGTTTGTATAGAAACCTCCGCTCATCTTCGGGTGGCAAATCCAGGCTACAACTCAATTTGCCATCACTCAAATTCCAGATTTTACATTTTCCATCTTTTGAGACGCAGGAAACCTGTGGAAATATGAAAATTAGGCGCAGGGTAAAAGGTCACAGCCTTCCAGTCCTTACAAATTTCTTGTCGGCACTAATATCAATATCCGAGACTTCCTTCTTGGATACTTCAATTTTTGTTTTTAACTTCATTTCAGGAAAATTCCACACCCTGAGAAACCCATCAGCGCCACCCGTCAATACCAAACGTGCATCTTGGCTAAAGACAACACAGTTTTGGCACGGGTCATTTACGCTGAAAAAAGGAAAAAATTACTGATTTTTAATACACAGGCTTTAAACAATCGCTTCTAACCCGAAGTCCGTTTGAACGAATTCCAGAGGTTTGATATCAAATACCAACTCTGTGTTATGTGAACCCTTGGAAGGCGATCGTTTCCTGTTAGCTTCCAGCACTTCTCCATTTTTGACGCCGCTATTATAACGCTTTCTAAGGCCTCCAGAATCTAAGCCATCCGCAAAACAGACAAGAGCACTCATGAATGCTGCCTTCTATTATAATTTTGATCAAACTTTACCAGCATCTTCTGGTAGGCCGAGCCTCTTCTCCTCGCTTTGTTGTGCCAAGTCGAATTTGGTAAATGTGACAATTTTCATTTCGTCCAGCTGCAAGGAACATTTTCTTTCCATTGTTAAAGGATCCCATGGCACAGTTCATAACGGCCGTGGGGCTCGTACTGAAGCGCTGAACTTCGTATGCCACATACTCATTATTCTCGTATCCAATTTCGCAAACAGCCTGTATGATTGGTATGATAAAAAACATACATTATTGCCCTTGGTGTCGACATACATCAGGACCTTGTAAACTTACAAATCCGTCAAAGACTCCGGTATTTTTCGAGCCGCCGCCTCCAGCCACGACGATATGATTACAGGATAACGGCGATACTGCATACAACGGGAAGTTGATCCTTCCGAACGGAGTAGGTTCATCCCGCATTCTGATTACTGTAAATAAACAACAGCTGTACTTGCTAAATTAATACAATTAAAAACTACGGAAATCTCTCCACAAAAAGACGTGTGAAATTGTCAAGTGAAGTGGAGAAGGAGATTTCTCTCAAAAACGGGAGCGGGAGACACGCTGTCTGCTTCATCAGCTGATCTGAAAGGTCAACAAAAATCATGTGGCGATTTCGACGGAAGTTGATTAGGATATTTGCATCTGTGTTCCTTCTTCTATTTATTTGTGAGTATGCAGTTTATTATGTCGTCTTAATCCAGGTAATGATATTGTTGTCATCAGTTAAATATTTTTGACTAGGAAGCAGTGTCCGTCCAGTTTCGCTCAGCCTGGGTTTGGTTTTTGCTGGGCGGAAAGCAACGGCGGACGTTGCCTGATTCCTACGGCTCAAGATTGTAATTCATGTATTCCGTATTTTCATTTTTTTAAGTGTGCTTGGCCGAGTGCAAAGGTTACCAGTGATGATGGTGGACTGAAAGCAGCTTTTATTGCAGATACACATCTTCTCGGTCCAGTCCGGGGTCATTGGTTTGATAAATTGCGTAGGTAAGCAAGCTGTTGGTTGCAGAAAGCAAAGGTGCTGAAACATAGGTTTATACAGAGCTGATAAAAGTAATTACACATTTTATTTACTTTTCTTTCAAGGGAGTGGCAAATGCATCGAGCTTTTCAAACTGCAATCCAGCTATTTAATCCTGAAGTCGTGTTTTTTCTGGGTAATTAATATTACTATCTATTTTATACTTTATAAAATTATAGCCACAGTCCTTCATAATGTTGAAATCTATAAGAATTTCTGGAAGCGCTTACCTAAAATTAGTTGTAAACATTATTTTTGCTTCTAGGGGATGTATTTGATGAAGGACAACTTGTATCTGATCCGTACTTTGAGAGTTACGTAGAACGATTTCGGTCTCTGTTTGCGGTTCCCAATACGACTAAAATTTATATAATCGCTGGGAATCATGATATGGGCTTCCATTATAGGTAGGTCCGAGTTTCAGTTTAGATAAACGTCAAGGCACCATACCGAAGCTACTTAAATCACCTTAGTTTTTGTACCATACCAAAGCTATTTAAATCACCTTAGTTTTTGTTCACTAGGATTTCCAAGCGATTGAAAAAAAGATTCGAAGCTGCATTTTCTGCATCCGCAGTCCGACGGATTCGTCTAAAGGATATGAACTTTATCTTAGTTAACAGCATGGCAATGGAAGGGGATGGTTGCTTTCTCTGCAAGCCAGCCGTCAAAAGGATTAATCAACTTTCTCGTATTATAGCTGTTCTCATATGCTACAGGGTGCATTGATAGCTTTCATTTTTTTTTTCAGGGGATCTGCAATGTGAAAATGATTTTAAGCCATCGGAATGTGAACCTAGTAAAATTAAGTCATACAGCCGTCCTATACTTCTGCAGGTGAAATTCTTGTTTTGCTGTTTATGTTCATTTTCTGTTTTTTCAATCTGAAATCATATGATTTTCAGCATTTCCCACTGTACAGAAAGTCTGACGAAGTTTGTACTGGAGACGACGCAGCTCCATCAGAAGAAAAACAGATTCAATTTCGTGAAAGAATTGATTGCGTATCTGCTGCGTCAAGTGAATTCCTACTGAAAAGCTTAAAACCAAGACTTGTCCTATCAGGTCACACCCACCACGGTTGTTTGTTTAATCATAAGGTGGCCTTTTCTGATGACTCCACGGTCCCAGCTATCCCTGAGCATTCCGTTCCTTCCTTCAGCTGGCGAAATCGAGATAATCCCAGCTTTTTCCTTGTGAGTAATAGAGGATAAATTAGACAATCTTTTGACGTGTTACATCACTTTTTCCTAGGCTCACTTCACTCAAGATGATTACGCCTTAGCTAAATGCTGGCTTCCCCAAGAGAGAACAGTGATTTCAATGTACTTCGTCGGATCTCTTCTAATCGTTTTGTATGCTTTGGAACTACGAAAAAGGAATTTCAGACAATTTGGACCCAATTTGACGCTAATTGGGATCATTTCTCTGTTTTACGGTGCTCATTTTTACGTAAGGAGTTAGCGTTTTTACTCATTTCATTCGTCAGTGTCAATGCTCAGTAGATTCTTATCCGCTTTCTGTAACTTTCAAGCGGAAAGGAAGGTTTTTTCCGATGTGCTGATGGATGGTGTACTTAACCCATAACCTTTAGATAAACTTTTGTCACATAAACCAAATTAATTAGCTCATTTTTAATTTTTGTTTCAATGAGATTGTTCATTTTGTTTATCCTAGTTCGTTCTGGCCGTTTGAGTTCCTACAAAGATTGTTTTATGCACCACGAGTGCATTTACTAAAAACCTCTCAAAATAGAAAATGAACTTCATTCCTGTTTGAATGAACCAGTGACCTTACTCCATTACACTACAAATATTTATTTAACGTAGAAAAAAGTATAAATGAAGACAATGTGTTCACTTGCAGAACGCATAAAATTAGTTTTAGCTAAAAATCATAAACGAAGTTCCTAAAACCCTTTTTCATGTAAAGTGCAAAGGATGGGCAAGTATATAAACTATGCTAATAAGTAAAAATTATGAAAAGACAGTCACTATTACATTACGCTTTTATCGCCCGAATCCCCATAATTTCGTCCACAATCTGTCCTTCTCTTCTAAAATTCCTATCAGGTATGGCTCCAGTGCTTTTTCCGCCATTTTAGTGTGCCCCGCTCCTTGGAAAGCAAGCGTAGCGTCTCGTCCAGCATATTCCAAAACGAGTTCATAACCCCCTGGATGCTAAGAATCAGAAAAAAAAAATAGTTACAAAATTGTTGTAGGAGCTTTTTTTTTTTTGGATCGCTTACATGATCCAGGAAGGTTGTAAGATCGTAGACGCGATCGTATACAATGCACCAGCAATCTTCTACTATATCGTGCATGAGGACTTCAAGTAAAGAATATTTAGGAAGGTTTTCACCATCCTCTGTCTCTCTTCTAAAATCCCTATCAGGTATGGCTCCAGTGCTTTTTCCGCCATTTTAGTGTGCCCCGCTCCTTGGAAAGCAAGCGTAGCGTCTCGTCCAGCATATTCCAAAATGAGTTCATAACCCCCTGGATGCTAAGAATCAGAAAAAAAAATAGTTACAAAATTGTTGTAGGAGCTTTTTTTTTTTTTTGGATCGCTTACATGATCCAGGAAGGTTGTAAGATCGTAGACGCGATCGTATACAATGCACCAGCAATCTTCTGCTATATCGTGCATGAGAACTTCAAGTAAAGAATATTTAGGAAGGTTTTCACCATCCTCTGTCACTGCTCCAGCATCGAGAATGAGAAAAGCTTTGCTTGGGCTTTTTTCCAGTGGCCGAATCTCTTGGGTCACGACCGTCGTGACTTGGACAGCCCCAGATACTGCCTGTTTCACGTGGCTCACTAACAGTGAGAGCTACGTGAGCAGACACAAAAGATTAGCAACGATAACGCCATATTGGTCCTAACTAGCTATTTACCTGTAATTTTAAAACTGAACTCATAGTGGTTCCTTTTGGCGTCTTATCCTTTTGAATCTGCTTCCTCGTTCCTCTTGGGCCTTTTCAACAACAAGTACTGCTGTCAACTGGTGGGACCACTTTGTCTAGTCCAGCAGAATTCTCAGATTGCTAATTTTTAATAAGTTTATTTCTTTTGCTTCCTCAGCTAAAGTTAATGAGGTTATTCCAGTTATCCAATTTCTCCTGTCCCAAGCAAAAGACGGTTCACCGCAAAACACTTCTTTCGCGTTCCCTGTCCAAATGACAAGCGTCAAATGATCTTTTTCCTAGAGATTAAACTCAATTAAAAGCAGGAATGCCCTTTAAGTTTCTATTTCTAGCCGCTGTTGATGATGAAATGATTTTAATCTCAACTTGTCGCACCATCTTACTATCCACGCTGGCCTCCCCGCCAACCGTAACGTCCTCCTATCACCATCCGCCATTTTCCTTGATAAGGACAAGTATTTATGACCTAATCACCACCCTCTTCATCCAGCTCACGTACGCCCTTCACCGTAACCTTTCGTAGTATACTTTGTACTGCCGAGGAAAATATAAGAAAACATGGTGGGGCTGCTGAATTTTTGAAATATAGTTATAGGTGATGTGCAGAAAAATTTTAAGATTTTTCGTATCCTGCCATAAGTTTCATAATTTTTAGAGGTTAAAATTAGAATTTATTTTATTAGAATAGAGGATTATAGAAGTTATCACCAACGAAAAGGATATTTAAAGGTTAAAATAGGAAGCTGAGATGCACACTCCACCCTTTCCTTCAATCATTTTCCTTGATAAGGACAAGTATTTATGACCTAATCACCACCCTCTTCATCCAGCTCACGTACGCCCTTCACCGTAACCTTTCGTAGTATACTTTGTACTGCCAAGGAAAATATAAGAAAACGTGGTGGGGCTGCTGAATTTTTGAAATATAGTTAGGTGATGTGCAGAAAAATTTAAGATTTTTTCGTATCCATGAAGTTTCATAATTTTTAGAGGTTAAAATTAGAATATATTTTATATTAGAATAGAGGATTATAGAAGTTATCACCAACGAAAAGGATATTTAAAGGTTAAAATAGGAAGCTGAGATGCACACTCCACGCTTTCCTTCAACTGGCCAACATTCTGAGAGACGCGTAACTGTTCTAGAAGGGCGAAAAGAATTGCTTGTCTCCTATGCTTCATTATAAACAAACTGATGTTATTTTGATTTCCCGTCCCATGACATTTGACCTCCCACTGTCAACTGGTTTCAATATTTCTGTTCAAAGGGAAACCAAAGAATTTAAAACAAACAAGTTTTTTCTTTCCTAGCGAAAACATCCAGATAAATATTTCGTATATGGTGCTTTGCGGAATGGGTCACTAGTTCACCTTATGGATCTGGAATGTTTTTTTTTTTTTTGTGTGTTTTTAACGAGTTTGGTCTGGGCAACGCAATAATTATTGAAAATCAGGATTCGGAGTTTAGCATGATTTTAGTTAACTCGAGAAAAAATTTTTAATCATCCAATCCGAAATTAGCTTGTAAATAGTAAAGTTCACGTATATGCTTTCTGCTTCGTCCCAATGCACTATTGGATTTAGATTTCATAAGTTAATGATGGTATCCTCAAATAAAGTCCGTTGGGAAAGAAAAAGTACCAGCAACCTTAAATTCATCAGGTTTAAGACAGCAGCTCATTCGCTGTGGCAGCATTGTTTCATAACCTGAGAATCCATTACTCATTCTTCCAGGTATGTACTTGAGCACGAATACTTTTTTCTCAGGGTCTTTAAATTTAAAGTCATTCACGGAGGCTGCCACATCATGTATCGAAAGTTCCTTCTGAAAAATGTCCCGAATTTTCTGGCCAAGCGGTGATCCCAACCCCCCATCAATTTTGATAAAATTTGGAAGAAGGTAGGGTGGTGGCGTTAGCTTTTTCTCCCCTGGATCTTCCGCAGCCTTCTGTATTGAATTCAGATCGACTTCTGGAAATTTTTGTTGAAATGAAAGAATCTGGCAGATATCTCTTTCAAGCTGAGCAAGTGATGAAAGGAGACTGGTCATGTAGACGTTGCTGCTGTTCTTACTGGGGGTGTCAATGGGATGATGACACTTGAGGACGTCCACTCCTAAACTCCTTGTCAACTGAGTCAAGTGCTGGGAAATCGTAGAAGGAACCTTGCAACTCAAGTTCAGCTTATCTGCTTCATCTAAAGTCTTCAAAGTAGCAGCATGGGCTAGGCAATGGGAAAGTCAGTTGACAAATATCAGACAAAGTTCTGCTGCTCATCCAAGATAGGACCTATAAGCAAAATGAAACCAGTCTGAGTAAACTTTGACAAAAATATTATGTTGGAAGTCTGTAGGAATTGAAAACAGTAATTTTAGTAAATAAGGGCGAAGCGGAGCACAAGGAAGGACAGCACCCGCCTAATTTTGCACTAATTACAATTATTTCGTACAAAAAAGCTGCATAAATTTTCTTGAATTTTACAAAATCTACAAAGAAATTTCACAAAACTTTGTATAAAAAAATGTGATTTTAAACTGCCATTGCTGTCTCTTTTCCCTAAAAAGTAAAAGATATGAAAAAATTACATTTTCCGCTTCCTTAGTATCATCAAACAAACGCCTCTGACGTCGAGCTGGGACGGCTGATGCCGACGACCAGATTTCCTGCCAAAGATTCCCAGGCATCTTCATTCGAATGCTCAGCTCTCCATTTTGATTTCCATACTGGTCAGTTCCCTCCTTCTCAATCCAGTCCCTGGGGGAGTACCACCGAACAAAATCCTCCAAAATAGATCCAGGATTCGCTGCCTGCGAAGAAAAAAGCCCTTTTACTTAACACAAAATTACCAATCAGTAATTTTTGTAGAAAAAACAGCAATAGTACTAACAATTTTCCACGAATTTTTTTTTAAAAAACAGAAAATTCAATGCTAGAAAGTTTACATCGAAAAAAAAAACGGTATCCGGACCAAGCATCAACACCACAAACACCAACATACAAAAACATCAACAGTCAAAACACCAACAAAAAAAACATCAACAATACTATGCGAAAACACCAACAAAAAAAAGGCCAACACCTTTTACATCAACATTGATTTCATTTAACAGATTTACATCAGAAAATTGGTTTAAATTGATTAGGTCAATTCCTCGGAAAAAGGAGAACATAGTGCGGCGGGTTAACATTACGAAAGGGTCCCCAGACAACTCTATAAGAAACCTAAGAAGGCCGCAGCCTTAACTCAGTTTTTAGCGTAGAATCCAATGGTGAAGGCCGTTTTTCGAAATTTGAATTCCTTTGACCTCAGGAGGTCACTAAAGGTCAGCTCCTTGACCCCACGGATCTGGACAAGCGATACGTGAATCGAAAGCTCTTTAACCCCTGATTCCGGAAATATACCTTTTGCTAAAATTAAATGACCTCTGGTGGCCACGTTGTACATTAAAAATTCGATGTGTACGAATTTTCAAAAAAATGTAACTCATATACGCCTGTTCAGGTCCGTGAGGTCAAGGAGCTGACCTTCCGTGACCTCTGGACCAATACTACCTTAAAAGGTCTAGTCTAGTGTATCCCCGGAATCAGGAATTAAAAAGCTTTCGATTGACCTATCACTTGTCCAGATCTGTAGGGTCAAGGAGCTGACCTTTGGTGACCTCCTGAGGTCAAACGAATCCGAATTTCGAAAAACGGCCTTCACCATTGGATTCTACGCTGAAAACTGAGTTTCTACTACCCAGATCATATCTTACGCTGTTGGCGTTTTTGTCATTAAGCGTTGGTGTTTTGCGTGCTGGCGTTTTTTTATGTTGATGTTTTTTTTGTTGGTGTTTTGGCTGTTGATGTTTTTGTAAGTTGGTGTTTGTGGTGTTGATGTTTGGTCCGTGAACCAAAAAAAAACAAAGTAAAAACAAAGCAAACCTTGAATGACTGCATATCAGAGGTGAGAGAAGCACTCATAAGCTTAGCCCTCTGCTCTGTCCCCTCTTCATCATCGCCCAAATCCACCAGCATTTTCGTCTGCTCTTCAAATCTATCTTCGGTGAGAGGGGCAGGATCCTTCAATGGAAATGAAAAACACAATCAATAAGATCAGGATGTTCAAGCATTCAATGCACTTATAATTAGTTGCTCTTAAATTGTCCTACTTTCATTCAAGCAAGGAAAGTATTTAAAATCAGCATCAACGTCGAAGAACCACTTGCTGTGATCCAATTAGAAAAAAAATATTTAGGCAATGAAACTCTATAAACTAAAACAAACAAAGGAACGGATGATTAATTAGCCGGGGGAAGGGGATTGCTTAACACCGTCACCAAATTCACAGCGAAAATTCACCTGCGTAATAGGAATGTACAGCGACTCTCCAGTTTGAAGCAATCGAAGCCTTCCACATTCCTTTAATCTCCCCGATGGCTCACCGGAAGGTAACGCATCATCCTCAGCATCAAAAAACTCATCTTCATCACTACCTGTAAAGAGAAGAAAAAAAATCCAATTTTAGATTTCATCTCGGCTTCACTAGCGGTATTTAGGAGTTACGCAACATTAGTTCCCTGAACTCAAATCAAAAGACCTGTCTGAAATGCGAGTGAACGGAAAATGTTTAGTCTTGAAGGAGTTTAATTAGTTTAATCAATCAAATCATATTTACGGGTAAGGTTGCTGAAAATAACAGAGATCATAAAAACAAAGGTTTACAAGGAGTGAAGGTGAGCAGAATGAAAAGTGAAGAGCTATGAGGGCGTAAATCAACAGATTTCACCACTTCTGACAGAAAACAGGGTTGTACTTAAAGGTAAAACTGTCAGATTTAGAGCAGAATGACAACTGCCTACAAAAATCATTCCTTAAAACGGTTATGCTTGAACAAGCGCTTAGAAATGTAAGTGGAGCAATAAATCATAAATATTTAATTTTGATTTTTTTATTCCATTGAATGACAATCACCTGTCGCTTCGATGCATCTCAAACCAGATTCAAAAGATAATATTAGCTAAAACTGATTGAAAAATCGTGCCCACTACTCTTCTACCTAATTAAGAAAATGCGTGAGCCAATGAGTATGGAAGCTCAGTCTTAAAAAAATATTTAAAAGAATACTCTATTAATTTTTCCCCTCCACCCTCTTCCTACAGATTTTATCAAAGGTAATAACAAAAGGATTTTGCCGTGACCCAGCCGAAATCGACTATGGAGGGTGTGGACTTTTTCCTTACCACCAATGCCATCAAATAAGAATTTACCATGAAAAAATCTTAAGAAGATTCGGTAGTACAGATTAAAGAAGAGCAAAATCAGGTACGGATGGATTGTCTTAAATAATTCTCAAAAAAAATATTTTAAAATTGCGAAGAATTATTTTGGCGAAATCCCCGTGTCTCCTGTTATACCCAGGTTTTAATAAAGCAAAAATAATCCTTACTTCCAACTTCGTCCACATCCATGTAAGGTGGGGCAGATCCAAGTCCCATCGATGCCACATCCTCATCCACCCCATCCAAGGTTGAGGTATGGATGACTTTGGGTCGCCCCGACTTCTTTTCAATGCAACAATTCAGCATCTGCAATTTCTGGTTGAGAAGACAAGTTGCAGTATTTGGAGAGCCTGGTTCCAATCTGAAATCCAAGAAAAGTATAGAGGTTAATTACTTTTGTAAATCGTAATGGTGACATTCCTCCAAATTGACGCCAAGACCAGAATGCTCATTCTTCCAGTTCAAAATCACTCCAAAAAGACCCATCCCAAAACTTCTTATCAATTCAACTAGAAATTCAAGCACTCGATTTCAATAGCATTTTCTAGTTCAAAATTTTCGAGGAAGCATCGGAAGAATTCCTCTGAAGGCATTATGCTCAATTAAAGAAATTGGGAATTATTCTACTCCCATAAGAAGATCATGAGATTCTTAAAAAGTGAAATCTCGGAAGCATTTTTTATAAAGCAGTAAATTCTAGGCTTAATTTGAGCCTTATTTACAAATATAATTTGGTAAACAATATAAAACCACCTCCGAGCACATCCCATATTAACCAAATTTATTTTATGATCATCTAAAGCCCACAGTTTACGATCTAAAAAATCTCTTTCTTTTTTGTGGAAATAGCTGAAGGGAAAAATGATTTGAGTAGTGACATGAAATTAGATTTTCTTTCAAATAAAAAATTTGACAATTTTATTTTTTTGACCATTGGAAAACCTATTGAGTAAATAACCGTCAGGCTGGGTAAATGACTTCCTCAAATCTGTCTTCGATTTCTATTGGTAAAGCTTTGAGCTACAGCCGCGCTCATCCTTCCGTCTTTTGTTTCTGTCATAACTGATTGAGCCCTTTGTTTCTACACATGCCCTCAAGAATTGAGAGTTTTGGGAATAGGCAGTAGTTAGGCCTCCTTAATTAGAAACCTGGCAGACCAATATCCTAAATCTACATTTTATATCCGTCCATCTCATCGTCCAAACTATTTAACGTAATATCTGTAACAATTTAAAACTTCCATTGTTAGAGTAAAGGAAAGAGAAAGGGGGTTTCCTAATCAAATCTCCTACAAAGACACCTCATAAGCTTCATGCGTCTGCATCTCAAGAAATGATTAATCTGATTCCGTCATTGTGCGTGAATTTTAATAGCTCCAACTACTTCTGCAGCTCATAACAGGTGAAACTCTTGTAAAAAGCAATTAGAGGTGAATAAAGATAATTCTAGAGTTCGTGACCGAAACTCGTAGAGTGTGAAAATTTAATTCAATTTCCTTGAGTTATGCTCCTCATCCCTATTATATAATTTATAACGATTTTACAAATGATATTTCCATTAATCTCATTACTATTTTTATAATCATCATAATTAAATAGTGTCAGAAGAGGTGGTTGTGACTTATTCCCAATTTCATCAGCCCCAATTTATCACTCAACCTTGATCAATAAATTTCAATCACCAATAATAACAAACAGAAAATTTTTAAACCCCATCATCTTTAACTACTCGCCCTTAATTTCCTATTGTTAAATTAAATCTCATTAATTTACCTGAGTGAGCGAAGGAATTAGACTAGTTCGCCACACAGAAAAATTAAATTTTTCACAAAACCAGCGCAATTTTATTTTACTTTTGAGTGAAATACAAAATTTCTCCATATCATGCAAATTGAAATCATTAATTATACAGAGTCAAAACTCGAGCCTTGGAAATTAAGTTCCTAATTTCAAAATATGGAAGTAAATACTATGAATGAGTTAATTCAGACGGCTCCACCACCATCATCCCCAGCATCCACCACCATTATTTTCATCCAAGATTATAATCATAAATTTTAGGGCTCAATGGGCCGATCTCACCGCCGCACATCAACCCTAATTCCTCAGGATTCTCATCTGTGCTCAAAGAATAGAAACATGAATTGCACCTGTAATTAAAATCATTCTTTTACATTTTCTCAACTTTCTTCCTGCTTCATTCCCTTATGAGCGAATCCTGATTTCACTAATATCAACCAGGTGACACTATTTTTGGTCTAATGGACTGACGCTAGGCTGAGGCGGAAAAGTGACCAGCAAAAAAAATCTAAACAAGAAAAATAATTAAACCTTAAGATACGGTAGTAGCAACAACTGAAAAACATTTCCTAACTAATTAGCTACCACTGTTAGAGCAAATACTTTCTTTTCTTCCACCGTCTACCCATTTTAACAGAATTTGGAATATTGTTATTTCAATCCCATAAAAACAAGCTCGTGACACAAAGGACCCAAATTCCTTAAAATTACTCTAAACAAATATATGAATTCTTTTTTTTTTCATACCCCAAAATAATTTTTATGTGCAAAACCAGGAATAAAACTTGACAATTGATGGTGATGAGCTTTGTAAATGAAAAAGAAGCTTATGATTTTTATTTGAATTTTTATAAAATTCTCAAAGAAATTCTTAACGTTTCAGTGATGCTGAAGGAAACAGATGTATCATCCCATGAAGAAAACCACGAAATAAGACGCTTCACCAATATTAAAAGTAAGATCTTTGATTACATATTGTTGGATTATAGTAAATCTGCTAATCCAGACTGACAATTTTCCTTGGTTTTATGTCATCTGTCATGGGCCTTGAATGAGAAATTTCAAAGCTTAGAAATTTTTGTATACAAAATACAAAAATTAAACCAGCATTTAAAAAAACGCTCGGGGGTTAGAGAAAAATAAAAAATGTAAATTATTCATTGAAGAATAAATTGGAAATTGAGATTGGAATATCTTTAACGCTTTAACTCAAAAACGAAGAACCGAAAATTGTGCTAATTGGAGAGCAGTTTACAATTATGGCGTATAAGGGATGTCTTCCTGCCAGAATCAGAAGTAAATCAGTAAGTCACCTGCATATCTTATTAGCACCATCTGATTGTTACGCTGAGTGAAGAAAAGGTAAAAATTCCCTTCCCTTCATTTCAAACAGTAGAAGGTGGCCGAAGGCTCAGAACCAAAAATGAATGGGGAAGTTAAAGAAGAAACTTCATAGAAGTCGAAGTCAGTAGGCCTCACGATTCTAAGGTGACAGGAACCCACGCCATTTTCTCCTTTACTTCACCAACATGTGTATTCCTCAGCTTCCAAAAATCCTTGGACGGTGTGAAAAATCTTAACTCCATCTCTAGAAGCGGAAGTCAAACAGGACCAAGAATGAAAAAATCTTGTGTGCTGATGTGAAAAGAATCCCATTATTATCCAAGCTCTTCTGGTGTGCAGGACGCTTAGAAATTTCCACAACTAAAAAAATTTGGAATCCGAAAGACCTCATGAAAATAGAAAAACCATGTCCCATGAAGCGTGTAGTTTAGGAACGCTAAGTGTAGTTGAAGCTGAAGCGATAGGAATCTTACAACCTTGTTCAAATTTTACACCTTCACGGGAGCTTTGAGTTAAAGAGAAAATAAAAAGCCTGAATATCCAGGCCGTTCAACTTTCCTCGGTAAGTATCATCTGAAGATTTCACTTAAGCCTACTTACTCCAAAGATTTTATCACCCTCACACCTCATTATAACGAATTTTAGCTAGGTTTAACCGAAAACAAAACAAAAAAGAGAAGTTGAAATTAAATGCTTAAAAGTGTGGAAGCTCTCATGTCTAGTTATCATTAATTTCACGAACAGAATTTACAAGTAAAGCTTGAAAAATTTGAAAATTCTTAATTCTCATTTTTAAGCTGGGATTTAAAAAAAAAGATTAAAAAACTTAAGACTCTAGTCTAGACGCAGGAGTTCAAGCATAGGAATTCTGCAGTTATCTATTAAAAGGTTAAATCTTGATCTCTTGATTCCTAAAAAGCTTTTCATGCGGAAAAAAGGTATCTTCACCTATAAATTACAACTTTGTCAGGGAATCCGCCGTAATGGCCGAGAAGGAACAAAAAATTAATCTGACTTTCTGTGGGTGACATAACGCCTCGCTAATCTGATATGCGGAATTTAAAATTCATTTTCCGCACGTAATTTTCCTAGGGTTAAATTATAGTTAGTCATTAGCATGTGACAGCAATTTTCGATGATACCGCTAATCCAGTCTATTAGATTAAGAGAGGGACCTCTGCTCGCTCTACTACATCTCAAATTAGCAAGTTGACAGTTTACGGTATTTCGTGCAAAATTTCAGTGGTTAAAAAATAAGTATAAATGGAGGCATCTCGTTTACTCAAACCAAGATCTATATTCCGACTTTTTTGAAAATAGCCAAAGTCATGCAAAAAAAAAAGTAGAATAAATCAAAGAAAAGCCGCAAGTCCAAATGTACAGGCATGCAGAAAAAAATGGTTCCATGTGAAAATCCATAAAGTGAAAACCCATAAAGTGAAAATCCATAATGTGAAAATCCATAAAGTGAAAATCCATAACAGGTGAAAATCCATAATAGGT
>JABASM010001305.1:0-15328 GCA_019776545.1 Brachystomella parvula | reverse complement strand
CGAACTGGCAACAAAGCTTTTATCTGGCTGAGTTTAATTTCGCCGCGTCCCATTGGATCAGATTTGATCCACAGTTAGGAGAGGAAAAAAGGGTGGATCAAATTTGACATACAGGTCGGTTTTTCCCATATCCCATAAGAGGAAACTGTAGGTTTTCCAGGGTTAATTTATTGAGCTAGGTTTTCTTACATGTCCACTGTTAGGTCATATGCGGTTAATTTCAAAGACTGGAAGACTTCTTTGAGGCTCATTGGTGTCTTTCCGTCGTCCCCAATGCACACTCCTTCGTCACCATGATTCTTCAGCGTTTTTTTAATAAAACGGAGGAGATGCTTTTGGTTCATGCAAGATGCTGCATGGATGTGGGTATCCACCTATGAAAAAAAATATGAAAAAAATATGAAAAAAAAAATATGGAAAAAAAATATGAAAAAAAAATATGAAAAAAAAACATTCATGAAACCAGAAAACATTATTAGGCAAACGCCAAGCTCGCACCGACAAAAGCAACTTAAATCAGGAAGTTGCATTCAAACTGTGTATTCCATTGATCCGTAAGCCACATGACGGTACACCTTCAATTTTTTTTTACGTTTTGTTTGAAAGAATTTCCAAAGAAATAATACACTTTCGAATAACAGCAAGCAGGCATACGAATACCTCATATGCAAATTATATCGCCTCCACGTTCGTCGGCAAAAAAGGGGGAGATTGAAAACAGAAAAAATCTTACTTTTCTGATATTGTAAAAATCTCGGTGTGGGACATCTTTCTGGGCAGTTAGTTCCTGGACTTCATTGAGGAGGCTGTGGAGCTGATACTTGGAGAAGAGATAGCTAAGACGTTTGAAGCAAAATGATTTCAAGGGACCATCAGCAATCATGTAGCAGAGTATCTTCATATCTCGAATGTATTCACTCAATCCAGGAAACGGATATGTGTTTGGAGTATGAGCCTCCATTGCAGCGTCGTTCGGGAAAACTTGGCAGACGCCTTTCTCGAAGCGGAGCTTATAACCAAGATTCGGTTGGAACTCACACTCCCATGGGTTTCCTTTCGGTGGAGGATGAATTGGATGATCTGTTTAGAAAAAAAAACAATTGAGTTGAACAAAAGCATTTAATTCGATCAGCAAGTGAAAACGGAAAACGTGTTATGAAGAGTTGTGAGGTGTCGTAAAGATTTTTCTTGGCTATTCAGGAAAGCTGCAGGGACCTGAGACTGCAGTAGGCTCGTAAGCGGAGAGGTGAACGTAATTTACGTTCGACCAAATTAGCTAGATCTGTCAAGATGTACTTTCGGATTTTTTCCCATTTTCTAATCCTGCTGCTGGGGCCCAACACTTCTGAGCTGAGAGCGCCACCAACAGGATATGAAAGGCGGGAATTAAAATCTGCACATACTTTTCGACCGATCTGTATTAAGTTTGATTGAACAAAATCAAGGAAGGGTTAGCAAATCAAACAGAATGTGAAATGTGGCTGGGTTTCGGCAAGCAACCCCAAAAAAAATGTAAAAAAAAGAACAAAAAAATGCTATAGGTTGGTTAGAACAATCGAAAAAAAGACTTGAATGCAAAAAAATACGATGCAATTGCGAACCTTTGATTTTCTTTGACTCAGATTGAATTTCGGGTGTACCCATGCCTTCGCCTTAAAAGAAAAGTGTCGGTTATCAAAACTGATGAAGCGCAAGTGAGCATTTGACATGCAAATGGAGGAAATGTAGACAAAATCAGCGTTGGTCGAATTTTTAACGGGTTGACGGCTACTGCACATTTCAATGCTAGTTGAGTAAAAGCAGTCAAAAAATACGTTTTCCTGAATGAAAGTAAAACTGTAGTTTACATTATTTAAAATTAAAAAAACAGTACTTTTGCTGCCCACCCCTAGCAAATCACTGTCAATCACTGAGGACAACTCATCTTATCATTTCTCAACGAAGGTAATAGGAAGTGGAAATTAGGAAAAAGGATACCGTCTTGAGGAGTATAGAAGTCAGGAGACTGAGGAAAGACACTTCGGAATTCCGTTTCCGACGGTGTAGGCAAAGGAGGGAAGTAGTCAGACTCATTGGATTTGATGGATTCACTTGGAGAGATGTAAGTCATGAACTGCGCATTGTCCTTGGACTTCTTCCTCAGCTGTTGGAGCCCAATGGCAACTGCCACCAGCCTCGACTTCGTTGACTGGATGTAGGGTGGGAACGGGAAAGTTGAGGAGGTTGGTTTTCGAAGGAGTGAGAAATGACGATTTCTGAATTCCGCATTGTCCTCACGAAGGAGGAAGGTCTTGAGTTGATCTTCCATTCCAAGAAGAAATGACTACCGAAGCGTGAGCAAGTAACAACTAAGCCTACGTCTTACCTGCAATTGTCTTTTTGTCTTCATGGTGAACCTGATCTGGAGGATACTGTGCTGGAGCTGGTGTGTCGTCAAGGGATGATAGGAACCGTGAAGTGATATTTGGAAAACTCTGTCGTGACTTTGCCATGTAGTTCTCACGGAGTCTAAGGGAGTTTACCAAATACTTGGATGCATGGGCCAAGTCTTCGTACAGTACCTAAAAGAGCAGGTCGGGGTAAGTCAGGATGCTAGTCTAAACAACACTTTTACTAGTCTTACGCCTGAAGTATCTTCTCCAGATATGGATACACGCTGGAAGTGAGGAACATAGTCATGCTCATCCAGCTTCTCACCATCTGCATCTTCCTGAATGCCGACTGAGGGCTCGAACTGAGCTGATCGTGCATCTTCCTTTTGCCTGAAATAAAGGAATTAGTATTAACTGAAGCCTTGATTTAAACTTTACCACAGGGTGAAATGAATGATGGATGCAACGGCTACAGTCATTTTCATGCAAGGCATCCTAATTTCCGTACCCACTGACTGTGTTCAAGATGCTTTTTTACTACTAGTTACGTGACGAACAAAGGAAAAATTTTAAAGCTACAAACCGAACAGTTCAAACTTCCGCGGGTGGTCTGAATGAGCGTAAATTCAAAAAAACTCAGTTTAGAAGAGTGCTTACTTGTAATCAGTCTTCCTGTTATTCGGTTTGCTATTTCATTTTGTTGAAAAGACAAAAAAAAGTGCTAAAATTAAACAATACTGTACTGTCGCTCCTGTTATTATTTTGTTTCAGCTAAGAGTCAAGTTCAACTTGTGTAACACTGCAAGAGCAGCAAAACGCGGGATCACGCCAACCGACGTAAGCAGTAGGTGGCAACCCGGGATTCTTCGCCGATGAAATTGGTAGATCGATGTAGTTTGTCCGTCTCCGTCTATAATTGGGCCTTTTTTGGCTTTTTGCGGTATTATATTTTCACGCCGTTTGAAACATTTGAAAAATGCGTCATGCGCAATCATTACGAAAAACGCAGTGCTTCGCCTTCGTCGGTCTGATTACATTCAGACCGACCAAATCCGAAATCTGATTCATCTCGACCCACCAAAATTCAAAATATCGTACTTTTGATTTTGCCTAAAAACCCTGCTGTCCTCGGCTGTCCTTTGAATTTAACGTGGTCGAGATATACGTAGTACGTTTGGTGTAATACAATGGGACCTCATCTCCGTCATGGCGGAGATGACATGAGAAACTGACGCGTAAGTTTCTTTCCTTATAAAATTACCAGTTCTGCCTTTTACACGTGACGTAGTACATGACTGAAAGTCTTTCCGTAGAGGCCCGCGTCAAGCTGCCTCCGTCGGTTCATCGTGCCAATTATGAGCACTTAACTAGTATACAGTACAGGGTAGATTACCTGAGCTGCCGCTGCAGTGCTAATTTCGTTTCAAGTTGCTCAATTGGAAATTGTGGTACTTCATAGGGTGCGGAAATCTCGTTAGGAATGGGGGCTTGACTCGCTGTTTTCTGTAGCAGGAGGTTCCCTGCCATTTCTTCATACGTGTCATCCAGATGAGAATGACGGATCTTTGGAATCTTAAAAGAAGTTGGGCTCCCATATGAAGGACTTTCACTTCCTGTAATTGCAAAAACAAGGTTTAAAGTTACTTCATTGCAAGTCAAAATTCAGGTGAGTGTGAAAAACTGAGAAACTAGCGAAATCTGATCATGAACGATTTCAATTTACCCTGATTAGCAAAATCTTGTTCTTTTCTAGCAACCGAATCTTGTTCAGGCATGGGTGTTCCTGAGAAGTCTCGCGTAAACCAACCACTGTCAGTTGAAACAGAATCAGAACTTTCATTAGAAGTTTGACCGGGAACTGCCCGAACCGGCATAGGGTCAGTAAGGGAGTTGTGACGAGCACCCCTGGCCATTTGGGAAAGGGATGCATCCGAGTCACTCCTTCCTCTTACGAAAAGCCCATCATTCGATAGCCACCTCGTGGCTAGCTCTTGAGGTGAAGCACTTAAGTCCCAATCTGAACTACGACCGTCTGTGGCCGGTCGTACTCCAAAAACTAATTCCTTTTCTAACATGACTACTTTCAGTGTAACTGAATTCTCCAATCTTTAATTTCGTACTGAAGTCAAAGTCTTCTCTCAAACCGAGTTTATAAACAATGAAAGAACACTGGGAGGAATAGATTGCAAAAACCGAAAACGAGAAGCATTGAGAAGGTTAGTCCTCTCATCAGAAACGTTCACAGGAAACCACAAGTTTCTTTTGCTGAATATTTAGCAGTTTATTGTTTAGCGGATTGGTCAAATGTTTGCTTCGTTTGCGAAAGATAATGGAAAAACACGTGTATCTAGATCCACTAGCTGTCACTCTAAAATCTAGAGTCAGTCAAAAGTGAAATCAAGGCCTAGGACACTTGTCAAAACAAGAGCTGAAACTGGAATGATTTCCGAAGGAAGTAATGCCCTTAAATTTATAACAAATGATCCTACAGCTTCTTTGGCATTGGAATCTACTGGAAACTCTATTGTTTACCACGGAGCGTGATGCTCGCATGATGGGGTAAGAACTCATAAAATAATTGCGTCGTCATTTTGAAACATGAGTTTCCTTCTGTTTTTAAATACTCTTAATCCCTCTTAAACCTCAAAACGATAAGAACAAAGAGCTCAATTAAATATTTTTATTAATTACAATGTGAAGAATGGGGGAGAGGGGGTGGCTGTATAATCCGGATTACCGTCGACCAATCGGCCAATGAGAAAAGAGGATTCAGGAGGTCGACCTCTTACGTCACGCAACATCGTATTGTTCGTGAAATTGAGAATCTTCAATTCTGGAATTTTTACAAGATCAAACCCCGACTGCTTTCTAGCAAGTTTTCAACGGGAAAATCAAGACATTGTATTCAGACTGAAAAATCCCTTTTTTCCTTGAGTCAAAACCTCGTTCTTCTCGAATCTCCTTTTTTTCTGACATCCCTGACCAAGGAATAACGTTCAGAGATAGAGACTGTGGTCTGCGGTTCTGGTCTGACTGCGTGGTAATTGTGAAAACAAAGTCCTTGAACCTTTGCCAATAATAAATTCTAAATAGCTCATCCTCATTTCTGTCAGAATAATGTGTAATAAATAAGTAAGTGATGATGATATTTTGTAGTTTACCAGATTTAGTTACGCAATAATGGTAGGGGAGACCCTCCTCATCAGAATCGGAGTCAGATGACGAGGTGTAAGCGTCCTTGTTTTTTTTCTGGTAATTTTTTGTATTTGATTGGGACGCCATGATTAAACTTTAATATTGTTCTTGTACTATTTTCAGATTTACCACTTTAAAACTTTTCCAGTTTTTCCTTTTTTGACAACTTTTTCACCTCAAATTATAACGAGATGGATAACGGGACTAGAATAAACTAAGAATGTTGAAGGATGACTGGATTTTGAAGACCAAGTACTCTATGCCGACCGGAGGTGAAATGGTGCAAGTTCTTATTCCCGTTCTCGCGCACAGAGGATCGATAATTTTCTCAGTGAGATAAGGAAATTCTAGTCGTGTCGTCTGGCTGAAGGGGAAGACAATGACACACAGAAGGAGCAGAGAAGTAGCAGCGTTTACTCACAGCAAAAATTAAAGAGGAGGTAATGAACTGCCTAGGATTTCAATATGTCAGAGAATTATTATTTTCGAAATTTCAGATGATTCAAGACGAAGAATGAAAAACAGTGGAGGAGAATGTTGGCAGTGTGCAAAATTTATTACAGGAAAAAATAGACGCTATTTTTGGCCTCTATCTCAGCTATGTTTACATTCTGAGCCTTGCCAATTTGAAGAGTTGGGTTTTTGGCTGATGAATACAACAGGATACATTCAAGGAATTTTTCTTTCAAAAAGTGGGGAAATCTAGAAAAACAAAACAGGTGAAGCATAGTATTACAGGAGTGCCGCTTGGATTTTGGACAAGCTTTAAAGCGCTATAACTTTTAAGAGGAGCTTGCAAAATAACCTGAAATGTAGGCTTACGTAGCATGCTCTTCCAATGAAGTAACATTTTTTTTAGTTTGACTGTTTTCGCTACACTATGGAAACAACGCTGGAACCCAGAATTGCTTCTCAGCACTTTTCCACATACTTTAAGCATGAGGCAGTGAAATTGCTTGGCTTAAAAATTTTGTTCACGGAGTTTTGGGAAAGCTTTGCAAAATGCCACTGCTCTATTGCGCAAAGTTCCATTACGCAGTTTTACATGATCTTTTTCCCTTCTTACAAGTAGGATTTTCGGAAAAAGTTAATTCTTTCCTCGCTAACAGAGCAGTGGCTGTTCCAGCGACTGAACCCTTATTTCTTAGAATTATCATAATTGTTAAGTAAGGCGTCCCACTTCGTTCAAATCAAAAATTTCGTCGCTTCCACCCGCTTTGGTCGGACTGACAAGTCAGTACTGAAACTTTCCTCTTATACCTTCCGGCTTCGGATACTTACGGCCGGTGTAGTAGGATGAAATGACTGTAGATGGAAATCAGAATTCAGTGCTTTGGCCCCAAAATTTTCAAAACACGTTTTATGACATTATGAGTCGTTTTCGACCATTTTTCGAAAAAAAAAATTATTTTAACTTTTTTTTTGGAAAATTTTTTTTTTTAGATTTTTAATTGAAAACGCTTCTTACGTCATTCTAAACATGTTTTGAAGCAACAATGTGAAAATTATTTTCTTTTACCGGAACTTACTGTAGTTAACTCTATTACAGTCATTTCAGCCTCAGGATTAATTGACTCTAGAGTCAATTCCTCTGGAGAGTCATTTCCGCCTCCTACACCGAGATTCATCCAAAGTTCACCAAACTTGATTCCGACTCAGTTTAAAGGCAGGAACGCTTACACAAAGTTTCAGGCAGAAATATTTAAGTGGGCGAAAACCATCCCTATTTTAACTTTAACTCTCAATAAAAAAAAAATGAGGGTTTTGGAAAAATGCTGAAAAGCAGTCATATAAGTTCCAGCGTCATTTTTGTTGATAGTTCAGCGAAAACTCTTAAAGTATAAAACATCGTGTCTTTGGATAAAATTATAACTAAGGCTGTCGAGTTTCAGATTATTGTGTAGACGCGCTTAAAAGTTGTTGCAGTTTCACTCTCAAAGCTTGTCTAAAATCCAAGTGGCATCCCTGTATCTATGACTCACAAGCTCCTTATATTGAAACTCTCGTTAAAAAGGCTGCGTGTTTTTAAAGTTGATATTTTGTTTTATGTTTGATTTTGGGATAAGGTAAGGAGAAATTTATTTTTAATCCCTGATTCATATTCGGTAATATAGAGAAACACAATGGAATTACTAAATGAAGAGATGAAAAAAGGTCACTCCTACTAATTAAGCAGGCGGGCTTGGCACAGCTGCAAGTTATTAAGCCTAATTCGTCAGCAGTGTAAAAAGATGAGGCAACAATAAGTAGTGTAAAATAAATTAGGGGGATTATAAATCTTTGGATCAGAATCGTCTCCAGTGTTAACGACCGTGAATTCAAAAAAGACACGAGGTTGGGGGTGAAGTAAACTGCCGGAGTTAATGCAAACCGACGGGGTCGAAGTGAACCTATGGACTTGAGTGCTGTGATGGTAACTTTCGAGTCATTCTGACTAACTTGTGATTTTTTAAATTCATTTTCTAATTTCTAGATTTCAGCGTTTCTGACAAAAAAAAACTGCAGGAAATAACCTACTCATAAGTTAAAAGCATTGAATGCCTAGGAGTAGAGGATCGTACTACCTGCTTTCTCCGTGTCGCTCTGCTCCTCTTGGTTAGAGCCATAGTCTTCATCCTCAGAGTTCTCAGTGATGGTTAACCGCTGGTGGCGTGGCACTGGGAATGGAACGTCTTCGTTGCCACATATTTCCTCTGCTGCATTAGCCATGAGTAACAATTATTCCTCAACAAAATGTGAATAGGTCAAAGCGATGAGAATTTTTCGTATTCCACAAAATAAAATAGCTATGAGAAGAGGAACGAGGATATTTTATAAGGGAAGGAACACTTGAAGCAAGACTAGCAGGAGTGCTTAATCTAAAAATGACTGATTAGGACTGCGTGTTCTCTGGATTCACATTACTCACATCCCAGGCTTGGCATTGGAAGCGTTGAGTGGAGGGGGTGGTGGGATTTATTAATAATATTCCAGTTGAGCCTTTACTGAATATTGAGCTGCCTCCACTTCTCTCCGTGCATAAAAAGTCTCTTTAATCCCAGTGAAGCTGTGAGCTGATAAAAAAAAAATATTTTCGTCCCATCAACGGAACGGGAAAAGCAGGAAGCCTTTAATCAGCGAAACTTGCAACGGAGCAGTTGAAATGAAATCAGTACATCCACTTAGGACTTATCGTTCCTAATTAGTAATTAACCCTAAAAAAACAAGTTCTCATATCCATTCCATGTTTATCTTCAAAGAGCTCAAGCTTGCACCATGCAACATGAATCCAGTGAATTTCATGCACTGAAAAATGAAACCTGGCGAAATGAATCTGCTGAGCTAACCTAAAACTGCATAACCCTCTTAAGAAAATCGCAGAAAAAAAAAATGCCGAAGTTAAAAACGAAGAATGTAAAAATTAAAAATAGTAACTAAAATCATATTGAAACAAAAAAAATGAAAAAAATGAAAAACAGGCTAATAAGCTAAAAATAAACTTTCTTTGGAAAATAAAAAAAAAACAAAAATAAAAAATAAATGAAAACCTAGAAACGAAAGAAGAAAGTAAGACAAGTAAAAAAAAGAACTTGAAGCTTCTCAAAAAATTTAAACGAGAAAAGGAGAAAACAAGGCAAATCTACAAAAACAGCATTTTGGGGATTTCGCTAAAACAGAAAAATGTAGTCAGAAAAATCTGACTAAAAAATTTCCCTAAATAAGGGTTGGAGTAGGAGCAAGAAGCAAGAACGCACTCGAAAGAAAGCCAGGAAAAAATAAAATGCAATAACTCATCGCCAGTGCTCATCACACTCAAACCAAAGATAATTTTCACCTAAAATCAAAATTCCAATGAATTTTGAAGGGGGTTGGAACAAAAAAAACTTAGAAATCATGCTTTGATATTACTTTTAGATTTGATCTATTTTACAGCCTAATAGCCATACTAATGCTGCATAGTAAATCAATACGGTGAGCTTGATTGATTTTTGAGAAAGCTAAGAATTATACCAAAAACTGACGTGCGCAGACATTAATGCTACGAATATTTTCTGGATTGGGAAGGGACAATAATGCCTTAAGCAGGAAAAGCAAGCCGGAATTTAAAAAATTTAACTCACCGGTTGAGCTAGGCTGAGAGCCAATGTTGAGACGAATCGTGGAAATGTAGTCACTTTCAACAGTATCATCTTCCAGTGCTGACTCCAGTATAGCAGAATCAATGGGTATGAATGCGGAGTCACTTGAAATTTCACTCATGGTCTGCCCGTTTTCAAAAAAAGAGAAAAGACTACTAGAGACTCTCAGTCAGTTCAGACCCTAATTTCTTAATGCACTGCCGGTATATTTTTACCTAGCCTATACGGTTCTATAAGAGAGTGAGCATGAATAATTTATTTTTACTGAAATCCAATGATCAATTTTACGAAATTGCTTTTTGCTTAGGGAAGCAAAACTGTTTGTTGCTAAGGAAACGAGAGCAGTAGAACAGTGAAGTTGGAGGTGATTTTCCTTATAGTGTACCACTCGTGTAGCGTACTTAGACGTCCACTTTAGCCTCTCATCCACTTTTCTCTTATAGTGAAAGCAGGAGTTGCGCCTTTCTCCACCTAATCTCAGTACACGCTACTTGGGAGCTCCTTGAAGCATCTAAAAAAAAAAACGGCATTGCATGCTCCATGGTCACACAAGGTTTTTGGCAGGCTTAGGCTCCGCTCACACGCCAAATTCTTATAAATCATGGTTTTTAGGATTCTGAAAGCGTAGAAACAGTTGCTCAATCAAAAAAAAAAGTTTCCTTCATGCACGTCAGCTCTGAAATAAACTCAAATCGCGTCAACTTATGAAGGTTATTTTTTAATTTCTTATTCCCTTGCCTGAACTGCTGAATATGACGAAGAATCGTTGAAAACAAAAAGAATTCTAAAAGTTGTAAATAAAATTTTTTTGAAATGCATAAGTTAAAGCATCAACCATCAAAGAAAATATCCAAAATCAGTTCCTTGCCAGGAGTCCCTCGGAAACCACAGGGCGAAATTCAAATCAAAAATTCAGTTTTGAAAATCGGAAAATCGCAGTATTAAACATATCAGTTAATTTTATTTGGATTTCGAAAAATTGAAAGTTCAAAAACCCGAACATGGAGATTTCCAGATTCAGGTTTTGAATATGAAACCAGAAAATTCCGAATTTTGAAAATTAATTTCCTTTCGCCGGTGTTTTATGCTTCCAAGTAAGTCGCATTGTTTTCATTAGTGGACGGTTTGGAGGCTTTTTCGTTGACTTTCTTGGAATTATTATTTCTTGGAAGGGTTGGCTCGGAGCTACCATAGGGACAGCAGGACTAGTCATTCTGTTTTATGTTTCTAGGAATTATTTTTCTAAGCCCTGAAAATGAAAATGATTGGAATTTGTGAAAAAATCTTGCTAAACTACTGGAAGTTTATTAATTTTAGGTAAATGTAGTAGGTCGTGGACGGAAAATCAAGAAGGCAACAGCTTCAACATTTACAGAGGGACAAAATATTTCCATTCAAAACCATCTTACCGCCCTCCTCCGCCCTAATTTTTGTACAAAATGGATGATCTCTGGGGTCCCAGCTGGTCAGATACAAATCTTCCAAAATTTTCAAGTTATGCTTTCCTCCTCATCGAAGACAAGGACCACGCAATTAAGGAAATTATCGATTCTGACGATGAGGACAATTTCCTAGAGAAATTAATTCAGATGGAACCGCTCAAGACTGAGAGTCAAGTTACGCGCATGTCAAAACTTCTTGCTGTGAGATTGAAAATATTTCGGCTTGTTTTTTGGTTTTCTGATTTTCATTTCTTTGTTTTACATTTAGGAAAAAATCCAGATGCACAGTGGAGAGGATGCGGATGTGTTTGGTCCTGATGAAATACTGGACACTTGCTCCAAGGAACTTGCCCCTGTCATGTACCGAATTGCCATTGAGGGATTTATTAAAAAATCCAAAGCCACTTTTAAAATTATTGAATGTCGGAACAGTACGAAACTCACACAGGATTGGAAGCCGACTCTCCCTGACTTACTCATTGACCTTGGGAATGAGGTATCCATGATTTCTAAGCCTATGATCCAAAGTTTTAGACCGGAAAATTTCCACCCAGGTTATCCTAGTGGAAATGAAGGATGAGCTGTCGGCGTATTACAATGACTACTCCTATGCTATCCTTCGTCAGCTCAATCATGACTGGTAAAATAAATTCAAAATTTATTTTCAATACACGGATTATTTAATTTTAACTTTAGTTGTTTTTCCTTAGGAAAGAGCGCCTTCCAAGAAGCTTTTTCCACCCTCATGACGTTTGCATGCTGAGCACAACGCCAGATCGCCAGGTCGTGATTGTATCTCCATCGTAAGAAAATAAAAAATTCCATTATGCCATTAGAAAACGTGCAAACGTCTACCTTATACTTAAAATTAAAAAATATTCAAAACTTAAAAATTCAAAATTTCAAGCTAAAAAAATTTTTAATTCATTCTAGACTCGGAAAATACTCGGAAGTTAAAAAGCTTAAAAAAGAGTGAGAATTTTTTTTTTCAAAGTTTTAAGTAATGGCACTGTAAATGTTTTTTATTTAATTTTTAAAATTCAAAAGTTTAATTCAAAAGCATTTCAATAAACAACCTAAAAGAGTGAATCAACACAAATGCTTTAAACTTTGAAAGCAATTAGAATAAGGACTTAAAAATACAAGAAAATATATCCGAGAACAAATCTGATATCCACCAAAAAGACCTAGAAAAATGGTCGATTCGGCTACCAGAATTGCCTGATCCGAGCAAAAAAATAAAATGAAATGTGACAAAGAAATAGGGAAAATTATTAATTTTGAAAAAGATATTTAAATGACGAAACTTTTATTAGGGGTTCACGAAACTGTGAAGTGATTTTGCTTAGGTTTAAAATTCACCTGCCCCAAATGTTTACAATATTTTATTTTGTTCCTAGTCTTCCTGATGGGGAGCTCGAGTTTTCCCATGTAAAGAGTAAACTCCAGCACGATATTTTAACAATGTTGAAGAACAGCTGCCTGAGTGCCCTCCAGAATCACCTACTTCTTCGGGACATGAGAATTGGGAAGCTTGGTGACACGATAGACGGGCTGGAGTGCATTAGGAAAATCTACCGTGAGCTCCAGCGACTAATAATTTCAGGTGAGGAAGTCAGCCTCGGTTCTACGAATGACGGGCCAAACTTGTACATGGCAACCGGGGCAGGCTCAACAATTTCCTCTGCTGAGTCCCTCCTCACTTCCTGTAAAATTATGGACATCGAAGATGAGGTTGAGGCTGCCAAGAACTGGGAGGATGAAGATGATGCCCCAATTATTCAAATCAAGTCACCAATCCCGCTGGAGGAGTGGGAAAAAATAAAACAACTGAGCCGACACTCATCACAAACTTGTCTCATCCCTCCTCCAAAAGCCCCAGATGACGAGCCAATGGAAGATGAGGAGGAAAGTGACGACGAATTTGGCCTGACCTATGTTAAGAGAATTGTTGAAGAAATACATCAACTCCGAAATAAATACTGAACTCACGGTTGCTTTTAGAAAGAAAAATAAAACAAAATTCTTTTAATTGGGAAAAGAAATAAAAATGAGCTGAAACGGAATACATCTCACTTAAAAGAACTTCGAATAAAGACTCAAAAGTAGGTGGAGAACTTCAGAATCCAATTTTTTCTGTCATTTTAGTGATATAAGACGGAATTCCTTTTGTCACAGGGGTTAAAGTTACCTTGCAGCAGCTATGCTTTTTCGCTTCCTGCATTTCCTATGGCCAAGTATAAAATTAATGGGCAATTAAATTGTATCCATTTTATTCATTAGCAATTTTCAAAGTGAAAGGTAAAATCTCATTGTTCACTTCCAGGCCTTCCTGCCTTTTCTGCTGGAGAGTTCCTTCAACCTTAGAATCAGTTCAGGTGGAGCCATGAATAGATTTTGCTTGATTTTCTTACTGTTGGCTTACTCGGACGCCAAAGTACGTCTCGCCAACTACGTCCCACAGAAAACTGTAAGAGGAAAAAATAAGACTACCGAACCGAGCGAAAGTGTTAATTTTCATTGATTCAGATTCCTCTGACTGGAAAAAACGAAGTGGTTTTCACATTTGGGCATTACTTTAATAATGACATCTACAGGACCAACTACACTGACATGGCGGATTTTGTAGTAAGGAGTTTTTAAAATTATGAAATTTCGTAAGGAACTATTTTAAAATGTTGGTCACTGGTTTAACAGCGAGAGGACTGTGATATCCATGTCAGCTGCCCCCATGTCAACCTGAGGCACAACTGTGACGAGGATTATATTGTGTTGAAAGCAGACGATTCCGAAGAGCAACTCTGTGGTGACGTAGGACGCTACCACTTCATTTTGGTTCAGAAAACGAAAACGTTAAGCTTCATGTTGAAAACTGGATCTTCAGCTCAAGTGGACGGAAAGGATCTAGGTGTATTATGTACATTTTCATGCAGAAAAGCCTGTGAGCCAGCAACTGTTGGTAAGTTTACTATAAACGCAATGTTAAAAATGATGCTCACTGATTACCTTGTTTTTAACCCGTACAAAGCTTTGCTCAATCTCGACGTTTCCATTTCGAGTAACCGCTGTGTTCGTAAAAAGCATTTGAGTATACTGTCGAAGGCGCTTCTCGAATGGAGGTCTCGACTGGTTCCTTTCTTGGAAATCAAACACGAATTTCGAATGGTTCGAATTTAGAGGCTGAGAATTAAACAAAAAGTTTGAACGATTCGATTTTCAAAGAAAGTCCTAAGTAGGAGTCAAATGCTGAGAGCAAAAAATGGAGATTATTACGTGGATAAACGTTCCATTTCCAACCCGTCTTCTTTCGAGTTCTAACGCAAATTCAATTTTTTTAAATAGTAGTATACTGCAGGGTGTCTAAAATTAATGTCCTTAGTGAAAGTTTTTCACTTTTTTAAAATTCAAAAAACCGATATTTTTGATTTGCTTTTTATCAGGACGACTTCAGCAATGGATGCGCTAAGCTTTAAGCTAAATTAATTGAAGTTAAATAAATTGTTTAAAAAAATTTCTCGAAATATTGATTATAAGTAAATTTAAAAAAAGTGAAAACCTTTCACTGAGGAAATTAACTTTAGACACCCTGTATAAATTAGTGCTCCATTTCAAGCGTCCGTCTACACACCATATGTACACGAATTCTGAGTGCTTCGAGCTTGGAGATGGAAATTGCTTTGATTTTCAAGGGTTTGATTTTCTCGTTTTCAGTTCGAAGTCGGACACGGTTCTGAATCCTTCGGGACACGTACTACTTGCAACTAAAAAAAAACGAAACGTACGCTACTGTGTGAAAGACGATTGTTAGGGTCTCTCAGACTTCGCGAATTTTATTCATTCGGAATTTGAAATGGAGTCACAAAGCATGTCACTCCACGGTGAAACAATTGTTATCGGTAACATGGAACCATTTAAACTGATTAACGCCGAAGGCGGTGCATTCGCATTGTTCTAGCTTGCATGAAATCAGGTAGCGAATGCCTATAGGGGTGTCAGGTGAAAACCCCTAAAACAAAAACCCCAACTACAAAAACCCCAATGCAAAAACCCCAATGAGAAAAACCCAACTAGGTGAAAACCACAACTATGTGAAAAACCCAACTACAAAAACCCCAATGAGAAAAACCCAACTAGGTGAAAACCCCAACTAGGTGAAAACCCCAACTACAAAAATCCCAAATAAGTAAAACTAATATTTGAA
>JABASM010001304.1:0-15337 GCA_019776545.1 Brachystomella parvula | reverse complement strand
ATTTTGGTGGAGTAGGGTAAGAGTCTTACGAAAAGTGGGAGGGGTTTCTTACGCTACACCGCTCCCTTACCCTAAACCAGCGTTTCCCAATCTGCCTATTACTTTAAATGAGACAGTTCGTTTAAACAAATGCAAAAGTTTAGTTGGAAGTCTCTTCTTCATAAATCTTCCTTCTAAGGATACCATGTGCTAGTTAACTTGTAAAAGAAGCGTCTGTTTCACTCACTCTCTCCTACACTGCCAGCAGACACGAATATGAGCAGGACTTCCCTACTCCAATAGCAGCGGTAGACGCTACGGTTCTTAAAAGTGGGCCTGAGATGTATGTAAATGTCAATTATAATAATGAAAACGTGTGCTCGTGAACAGTCATACTCTGCTGGTTCGGGATCGCTTCTTTTATAAAACTGAATCTTTCTTCAAGAGTGCTCTCTTCAAAGGGAAGAGACAGAGAGTGATTCTTGAGAATTATTCAGGAGAGCTATACATTCTCAAGTGGCAATCCTGTCAACAAGTTTTTAAGATGAACTCAAGAAGCTTGCTGTATTTGGTTAGTATTTGAATGAACCAGCAGAATATGCCGCACTCTAAGAAAGTGTTTTAAGTGTGTAGCAGAGATAGGATTCGAAACAGTGAAAGTATACTTCACGTTTTCGTAACTGCTGCAGAGTATCCTGCGTTTCTGGATCCAAAACATTCTGTTTCTTACGCCGAATGAAATAATTTAGAAATGTGTAAAAAAATTACGCCTAGTGATTCAGATGCTTCAATTGCTATAGGACAGTTTCGCCCTATTGAGATGATTTTGACGGAAGAATCCTCTCCTCGCTAGATTTTTCAGAAACTTTTTATGTAGCATCTCTGAAGCAAACGAAGCAACCTTTCAAAATGTTTCGAAATTCGCGTTCCTTTGACCTGTAGAGGTCACTAGCGGTCAGTCAGCTGACCTCACCGATCGGGTCAAGTGATACGTCAATCGAAAGGAAAAATTACCACACTTGACCTTTTTAAGGACGCGCTACGGGGTCTGTTTGTTTTTTGACCTGTTGCTATGGGGTCAGCTGAGTATGGCGCAGAGGTTGATTGTTTGATTGGTTGAAAAGAAATGCCGATGGCAGAATTTCAGGTTTGCAGCGCAAACTTGATTTGAAAAACCGATATTTAGTTAAAAAAAGAGGCGATATTTAGGTGCACTTTCTGGGACATCGGTATGACCTAGCGTCTTGTTAAAACAGTCAAAGCGAAGGTAGGATCATTGGGAACAACTTCCTCACGACAGAATTTGAGTTTTTTATCGTTTTGGTCTGATACCGACTGAAATTCAAACCTCGGCTCTGAATCTCGAAAACAGGGTTTACAAAACCGGATATTTGCCACGCCCCAGTATTAAATATCGAAAATCTGGCTTGAGGAAGTTGTTGTGCATCGCTTTTCCTTCAATTAGACATATCAACCAACCCTCTGGTCCCTGTACTTAGTTCGGAAAGTGCACCTTAAGCTTCGTTTTTTTCCCATGCTCTTTCAATAGTAAACAAACCCCGTAGCGCGTCCTTAATGTACAATATGGCCGCCAGAGGTCACTTAAGGTTCAGCGTAAGGTTTGGTGACCTCTGGTGGCCATTCTGTGAGGATCAAGAGGTCAAGCGTGGTATATTTTTAGAATCAAGACATCAAGCCCTTTCTGACATATCACTTGACCCAATCGGTGAGTTCAACTGACTGTCCTTTGGTGACCTCTGAAGGTAAAAGCAAAGCAAATCTCAAGTTGCATCGTTTGCTTCAGAGATGCTATGGGGGGATTCTACCGGCAAAATTTGGCCTTCCCCTTTAGAGTCTGAAAGGACCTCGGCAAAATACGGCTATGAAAGGTTCAGTAACACGGCCACAAGAGGGCATTCGTTGACCGCTGGCGGCCATGTTGTAGCTAAAAAAGGTCAAGTGCAGCATATTTTTTTAATTCAGAGAACCAAGTGCTTTCTAGGTCAAGAAGCTGACCTTCGGTGACCTCTGAGGGGATATCAATGCGAATTTTGGAGATTCACCTTCACTAATCGATTCCATGCTGAAAACTGAGCTCACGCCGCAAGCTCACTTTCAAAGTTGTATGGGCACCTTTCAAAATGCTTTTGAGTCAGGTCCTTACAGGTTGCGAAGTTCAACTATTCGATGGAATTCACCTCAACATCTTCAAATACGGCTGCAATTCTGACACCTTCATAATTGTTTGTAACATTTTTATTTGTATTTTCCAGTGGCGGAGTTTCTAACGGTAAATTCACCGCGAATGCATCTCCTTGATAAAACGGCGAACGGATGAGGAAGTAAAGTGAAAGAAAGTTGGGTGAATGAGAGCTCTCAGTTCATTTCTTTACAGCTTATCTCTATTCCTCTAGTCTCTACACATTTTGAAAATTTCAAGCTTTCACCCAAAGTGAAAATCCACTTTCCTTCAAAGGAGCTTGATAAAGTGTCCCTTCTCATCGTCCTCCTTTAAAACGATTCCAGAGAAAAAGTTGTGAGAGTTTTATCTCAAAAGTTCTCATCCTTAAAAAAAGACACAAAATGGCTTGTCTAGCGTATCGCTCTGCTGCAAAAATCCTTGGTCAAAGGCTAAAAGTCAACCACTCCTATCCTTCTAAAAATGGGAACAACTCTCGTGATGCTCCTGAATTTTTTACAAAACGAGATCAAGCAGTCTGGTTAAAAAACAGTCGTAGCTGCTGCTACTTACTTATTTATATTTCTTTTTCTAGTATATTTTTTATTTTTTCGAAGTGCAGATGTGCAGATGTGCATCCACTTTGATCATCAATCCTTGATCTCCCCCACTCAATCCTGGATGTGGAGAAGTAGGAGAGAAGCATGTGGACCTTTTATCCCACAATTGGATTCAGCCAAGGGTCTCTCAGGATTTGTCAAAAGTGAAAAGGCTTTTTTTACTCGTGTTGAAAAATACGAGGTACTGGGACGATCTCTGATATTTTCCCTTTACGATTATTTTTATGAGGCCACGAAGTGTAATCTGTGGAGACCATGAACGAATCTCGTTCACCGTCAGAACTCAAAATGGTCATGTGCACAGTTTCATTCATGCTCCTTTTATTTATTCAATTTATGCAAGGGGCTGTAATAAAGTAACATCTATTCAGCCCTTCATTTAAGGAAGGGAGGGAGGGGAGTTCTACTTTCTGTTGATTTTACATGGACTACGAGAAAACAAAGGGGTTGATTGTTGAAAATGTGTTTCCCCCAAGGTGAATGGTGAAAGTCCAGAAATTAAGAGTTAGTGTTATTGCGTGGCTGTCTGGGTGGTCGGACGGGCGTTTGGTTGTATTGGAATTGTGATTTCTGACACTCGGATGTCAACTCCCTGTCAAACATGAGGAATGACATGGTCAATGTTCCAGAGTAGAGGGTGGTGAGGGTAGTCCCCTCCTGTTGGGCAGAGATAAATAGTCAAGACAGATTTCCAACACTTTAAGATGGAGTAGTGACAGGAGACGGAGGACGTGAGGAAAACTTTGTTCGCTTCTGGACTTATTTTCTATTTTCCTGAAATTTGGCTTTCTTCTGTTCTTCTCTCCCCTCCCCAAAAAAAATTACCCGAAGGAATGAAGGGAAGCGGTTGAAGATGAAATGGAAGTATTATGCACCCTTGCTGTCACTTTCCTCGATTTCTTTGGATCTTTTAGGCGAGTGGCATTTCTTGTCATTTTCAGGGTGCGGAAAATCTTCAATCCCACACAACAGCCTCTTTTTGGGCCAGAAAAATAAGAAAAAACGCCGTTTACCAGGTTTTCTCCGTCCACATTGAATAAATTAACAGAAAAAAAGTCATGATCTCTCCTTGTGGTTGTCCCTATTTTCATCCCCAAATTACATGATCCCCGCTACCCTCTTCTTCAGTATCTCTCGAAGCTTCCAAAGTGAATAAAACAAAGGAATTTCTGAAATTAACGCACGACTGAAAAATTCTTCCATAATTCATAATTTTCCTTCAAAAGAATTCCGGACTTTCACTTTTCTTCATAAACTTTCTCCGTTCCACTCCAGCTCCTTTCTTGGCGTGGTGAAAGGCTTGAGGAGGTGAAGGGGAAAGTTTAGTAAAGTATATTGGACCCTTTGGAATTCGTGAGGGGAGGCGTAGAGGGTTATGAGATTCAAATGGAGGAAAAATGAAAGTTGGAGAAAGCATATGGGAATTATGAAGGTTTTTTTCCTTTTGAAGAAAATTGAAGTTATTATTATGACATGTCATTTCCCATTGCATCTTACTGCATTCCTTGCACTGAGGATAGTAAAAATTCAATGGATAAGCAGAGGACATTATTTTGAAAAAAAAATCCTAATGGCCAAACTTTAGGCGGGCATTACTGCAAAATTTATGGAGATTGTTGTGGATGGACTAATCCGGGTCGTTAGACTTGACTCCGTAAAGTACCTACTAGGTCCAATAATCTGGATTTAGAGTGAGGGGTCTTGCTTACTCGCTTGTGGTGGTAGTACTAGGGGATGGGTGTAGCAATAACATTAAAAAACCTTAACAATTATTAGGGATGTTAACAAATCCGCTGACAGCTTACCCTCTGAAAACTGGTATTCTCAGGTGATTTTAACAAATGGCTCCGCAATAATCATTTTTCACTCCGATCATTCTGAAGCGTCACTCCCCTTGTCACAAACCAAGACAAAACTTATTTCATGTACTTTCCCTAAGTTTAATTCTAATGAGCTTTTTTCCTTCTTTTTTTCAGGATACCTTACACAAGCACTGCTTAGAAGCTTTCTACTCGAAAATGGCCATAATGCACGAGGTGCTCGCTTTAGGACTAGTTCTGGGTTTTCTGCAGACTGCCGTGGTGGGCCAGGGAATTTTCGGTGGCAAGTGTCCAAGCAAATGCATCTGTGACCTTGACATCCGTGGAAGAACCGAAGTTTTATGTACCCAAGGCCGAATGACAGAAATTCCAATAATCAAAATGGCCAAAGCGACTGAAATTATTAAGGTCATCCCACCGGATTCTCAACCAAATCATCTCGCACTTGGCAGGTTTTTTGAAGGTTTCAAAAAACTTGAAGAATTGCATATCGTAAGTTCTCCTAAAAAAATACTAGCCTCGAAGCTCGAATTCTCCGGGTTGTATGCCATGTTTCTTAGTAAAAATTATAGTGGCGAAGTGTACGAAAATCACGTTCCACATTTAATAACCCACGAAGACTATGGGTTTTTGTACTAATAAAGTTAGAAGCTTGTCTCGTTTACTGCTTCCGTTCCTCTAATCAGATCGAAGGGCACGTAAAGTAGTGGGATTGCAAGCGTGAGCCGAATTCCTAAGTACAACCATAAACCCATTTCCTTTCTTCTTCAGGTGAACTCCAACATTCCAAATATTGGAGAGCATTCGTTCTGGGGTGTGAATTCTCTTCGTACCCTCAACTTGTCCAAGAACAATATCAGCCTCATCATCGAATCGAATTTCAAAGGACTTGTGTCCCTCGAGCGCCTCGATTTGTCACACAATAAAATCGATTCCTTCGTGTCTGCGTCCTTCTCAGCCCTCGTCAAGTTGAAAGAGCTGGACCTTTCTTGGAACCGAGCAACGAAACTCGTTGAGCGTCTTTTCTACAATCTCCATATGCTGGAAGTTTTGAGTCTCAATGGAAACTGGCTCAGGGAACTTACACCGGATGTATTCCGGGACATTTGGAGGCTCAAGGTACTTCGGTGTAGGAGCTGCGGGCTCAAGACCATCAACCCACTGCTCTATGCGCTGTTACCAGATTTAAAGGTGCGTAAATTAAATTTTAATGTGAAGCCATTTTTTAAAAGGCATGGCTGGTTGGTAGCAAAGACTTTGGTACTGTTACGAAACCTCCGCGCGCTAATATTGGCTTAAAACTCTGATTTTGCTAAAATTTTACAGAATGGTATTTTAGATATTACCTTTCAGTTGACTTTTAACCTTTGACCCTAAAAAGAACACCAGAGTTCAGCATCAGCTTAAAGCTTGTGGGTGACCCTGGAAAGCTTATTTTAAGCAGAATCAAACAGCCACCTGATTTTCGGATTCAGCGTGAATTCAGCATGACTTCGCACGATTTCGGCTTGAATTCAGCGCGGAATAAGCTTTCCAGGGGCACCTCACAAGCAAAGCTGATGTTGACCTCAGGTGACCTTTTTGGGGTCAAAGGTTAAGTTTTACCGGTCAACTGAAAGATTTTCTAAATTACCATTCTGGAAAATTCGAGCGGAACTGGATAAATTTGAAGCCGATTTTAACATGCGGAGGTTTCAAAATGGTACTGTAAGGTCCCGTGTCCTTTCATTTTCTTGTTTGAATTTACAGATCCTTGACCTTGGTGACAACGAGTTCAAGTATTTAAATCGAGAGGAGTTTGGGAGCTTGATCCACCTCCGTGAACTTTACTTGGATGGGAATCAGCTCTCCTCGATCACGGATGACACTTTCCGCTCCCAGAATTTTCATCGACTCTCCCTCGGTTCCAATCGAATCGTCCGAATTGATCGTGGAGCTTTTCAGAATAGTACAATTGGATGGCTGGACTTGTCTGGGAATAAGTTTGAGATGCTTGACCCCCAAATGTTCAGTGACACTGTCCGAAGGAACTTGACGACATTGGATTTGAGCCGAAATCCAAAATTGGGAATGAGCACGCTCTCCATCCTATTGGCTATGAACGTTCAACTCCGGACTCTGGTACTGGCGGAGAGCAAATATGAAGAGCTGCCGCTGAATTTGTTCGAGAAGCAAGAAAGGCTCGAAGTCCTCAACATTTCTGGGAATCATTTGACAGACATTTTTCCTCATCAGCTCACACCCCTCCACCGGCTCCGTGTTCTTGACCTTTCATTCAATCGACTCAAGGGAATTGATGGAGATGTTCTCGCGTATATTGACCAGTTGTATCAGTTTGAGGATTTGAGGCTCAACGGGAACCCCTGGTCATGTGACCTCTGTAACATCCCTGTACTTCTCAAATGGATCCACATGCATCCAACCTTTGCAAAAGCTTGTAATCAGTCCTATGGTGAGTTCCTTTGTCCTCACATTCGCTTTTCTGCTGCATTCCGTTGTTTTTCACCGGTCAAGGCGGCAAATGGTTTTCTAGGAGGCATTGGCATGTCTGAATGCCAGTCAAAATTTTCTAACTTATATTTAAACCCCTAATGAAATGTGCAGGTCACATAAAAGCAAGGTCCTCAGGCGTAAATTACCACTGGCGCTACTAACAACTTGCGCCAGTGGTATTCCGGTTGCGCTCCGAGATTTCTGCAAATCGCTATTGCGACTTGTGGCTGCTCCCTAAAAAGCCGCTGGTTGCGGTAGCTTGCGCCTACCGCAACGAAATTGCAAGCCCTGCTCAAGGAACATATTCCCCCGATGGATTTCAATAAAACCTTGACTGATACCTGTACCTATATACCTCCAAGTTTTGTATTTGACGAAATTGGGACATTGACCTTAAACAAGATTCACAGGTCACTAAAGGTCAAACCCTTGACCTTATGACATTATGGGTCCGGGCAAGCAAAACTACAATGGAAAGGGCTTGATGTTACTGATTCTAAAAATATAACGGAAATTTTGAAACCTCCTGACCTAAAATGTGGCCGCCAGAGGTCGCTTAGCTTCCCGCCTTAACTTTTGCGAGCCCTGGAGATCATGTCTAAGGTCAGAAAGGGTCAAGTATGGTATATTTTTAGAAACAGGAGCGCTAGCCTTTTCGATTCACCTGTCGCTTGTCCGTGACTTTGGCAGGTCACGAAAGGTCAAAGGAGGTCAATGCCCTGCTTTCGGCCAACAAAAAAAATTGGAGGTACGGGTGAGTACCACCTACCCGCCAGGTGCCATTGAAATCCGCTGGAGGGGGTCCTTTAGTAATTTTAACCTTAGTTTTAATTATTTCTCGGAATTTTTGAATTTCGCCGTGAGTAGTTTCTGCTGCGCTAGACATATTGCGCTTGCGCGCTTTTCCTTGGCTTGGATTTGCACCAAATGAATTTAATTTTCTTTTCCTAGGTCCACACTGTCTTCGATGCACGTCCCCTCCAGCATTCTATGACAAAGCCCTGATAACGCTTGAGGAGTCGATGCTGGACTGGTGCAACACAGCTGAACCCGCCTCCATCTTAGCAGCCGATCCCAAATTTGGTCTTTTCATTGGCTGTGGCGTAATCCTCTTAGTTCTTGTCATCGCCTCGGTTGCAATCATTCTTCATTCTCGGTGGCATGCTGCCGACTACTATACACATGAAGAGTCCCGTCCTGAAATTGGTACTCCGCCCATACCCCCAGACTATGACAACCTTGCCATCAACGAAGGGTTTGACAATCTTTACTACGCGGAAAGCAATGGAAACAAGCCGAAGATGATTGCGACCATTGAAGAAATTACGTATGATCCACAGTACAACAATACTAATGGTAGAGCTAGGAAAGCTTCCTACCCACCACAGCTTACCAGTTTTATAGCTCGCCCTGTTTCCACTTGTTCTTCATCCCCAACCCCACCCAGTAACCAATCAGATTTTAATAGATAAGTACTCTACCCGAGTGCGAGCCCTTGGCTCAAAACCAATCAGAAGAAATCTAGCCAATTATTCCTCTGAACATAACTTCCATAAAATTGTACAAACGAAAAATGAGGTTTTTTTCTAAAAAAAATTGTAAGTTTATTTAGAATTTTAAGGAATTTTCGTCGAAAAAGTGGTTGCAACTGCTGCTCACTTTGAACATTTTTGTCACTTGGACTTCCAGTTATTAGTGCGGGTGGCCAAGGCTTGTAAATAATTGGTCATAACCTTCCTATTAGTTTTTTTATAAGTTAGGGACCTAGAAATCCCGGGATAAATAATTTATTTTCATTCTGATTCTACGTTATAAACAGCTTTAATCTCTTTCATTACTACTCTACGTTAGCAAAACTGAGAACACGATTTTAGGATTAGAGAATAATTTACGTTAAGTGTTCTTGAACTTGTATCGTTATGGGCTAACTTGACTTTGGGATTGACTTGATAGGGATTCATGGGAGTCTTTAATAAAGACTATGAATGCACCCCTTCTCTTCTTTTATAAATAAAAGGACGGATACTCTCAATTAAGTCTAATCATTTTCTTTTTCGTCTGAATCAGACGACGATTCATCTGAATCTGTTCCTGATGAAGCTATTAATTTTCCTAAATCTTCTTTGGTAGACCCCTGCTTCTTCACACTGGTTCCAGGGCTGCATGGAGGTGGATGATCAGGAGTGGATGATGGGGGCGGGGATTGGGGTGAGTCTGATGAGGCACCAGGGTTAGCAGCAGTGTTATCTACAGGCGAAAGCCCCTCCGCTTGTGCAAATGCTGAGACGACCTGACAGATAACCATACTCGTCAGGACAAGGACGATTATGAAGGAAATGATGTAGATGCGATGTGTGGCGTAGATTACTATCACGATACCCACGATGTAGCACAAATGGCGTTGAATGGACCATATTGTTCTGAAAAAGAGAAACAAAAACATGAATTGACTAAAACTGATTCAAGGTGTTCATGATGGTAATTTAAAGAAAGATTTCCAAACTAACGCCACTGCAGAGCAATATTGGACAGCGTTCGTATAAGCAAGCAGCGTTTCTCGGTCATGCATAAGCTTCCCCCCCCCCCCCATTCACTTTTACTGGGTAGGAGTGCTAAATTTTTTTCCCATTGCAACGCTGTTGTGGTATTTGGCCCTTGATTATTAAAATCAGTAAAACAAGTTCAACTTACGGGTAGAAATCAGGCACGAATCCTTGCCATAAAACAGCCAGAGTCGGTGTTATCATGAGGCAAATATAGTAGAGATAAATCCCAGTTCACTGAACTATCGAATCTGTAAAACAGAAATTTCATTAGATCCAGCGCATTGACCAATTAATATTTACTTACTGAAAATTGTTAATCCAGTAGACCAAACTGGGTACGTTGATAGCCGTCACAACCAACCAGAGTAAGGCACAATGCGTCTGAAAATTAACTGAAGACATGCCCTCCCCAACACTTTTAATCCGTCCACGGACCAAATCTTCCAAAATATCCTCGTAACCTTTGAATATCTGAAAATACAGAAGTTGCCAGCGGATGGAATGGGAAAGAATACGGTAGGACTCTGTACCTTAAGAACGTATAGAACGAGTCCCAGGGCAAGCCCAAGTGCCCCTGAGGTATTGAGTGCAATACCCATGACCAAAACTGCCAAAATCATAGGAAACCTCTCCATTGTAAATGACAAAGCGAGATCAGTAACTTTATCAGGAACGCTCCCAAGCTTCTTCCCGATAATTCTAGACAGAAAAATTAAGGCTAAAAATTCTTATGCACTGTTTGATATTTGAAAAAAAAATGTACTAGTACTTGGTAATAATTGCGAAAAGACCGTTGCCGAAAGTAAGCGTCAGAACCCAGAATCCTAATGAAATTATCAGTACGAAGGCGTAGGCAATCAAGTAGCAGAAAATTGGTAGCAGAGCTGTGAGTGACAGAAACGAAATGTAGACCGTTCACGGATTCCCAGTAATTTTTAATTTGGTTATACCTGAATATTCAGCTTCAGTCAGCATGTAACGATAATCAGTCCTAGAGAAAGTGAAAATGAACAAAGTGAAAAAAAAACCCATATGTATGAGTTTTAGAGCTTACGGCAGGAAAATCATGGTAAAAGCTGTGATGAATCCAGGTACAATGGACAAGTAATAGGCGTTACTGAGTAGAACTCGATGAAAATTCTTCCAATTCTTTGAGTCTTGATAGAAAAAACTCATAAGAATAATACTGGCAAAATAGGACGGGAGAAGTTTCCCTACAACTCGGAAGAGCTGACCAGCTGTTCCAATGTAATCAAGATGGACCCTAAAATTATATTTACAGAACCGATACATTACCACTTCATTAGGAAATCAAAATCTCATCTTACTTAATCGATGAAATCACAACTTTTGTCCAAGTATAGCAGGACATGACCAGAGCTGGCCGATGTGTCAGCAAATCTAACGTGCAGAGTCTCATTCCTGGGAAAAAATGTCAAGGAATTAACAATTGGCGGCAAAAAATTAACGATATGGAGTTACATCAAGAAATTGTGCGTTCGAAAAGTTCCATGCTCAAAAATTCCGATTGCGTTATGCTGTCCAGGGCATGCAATTTCGACTCCAGCCTTATCCTTCACAGGCTTGACGTGTACTCTCCATGCGAAGAGCTTTGACTGGTTGAAAGTAACGGGGTAGCTGAAGTTGTAGAACAAAGCGCCATTGGAATTCTCAATGCTATCTCCCAAGTAGCTCAGTCTCTCTTTTCTTTTGTACACGTCTACATCAATGCAGGCCTAAGAAATTGTGAAAATAAAAAGACTGGCTAACTCCTGCATGTAAATATTCTAAATTACGAATTACCTTGGAATTCAAAGCATTCAACTTCACAACTAAGTGAGAATATTTGGAAACGTCTTTCTCATAGTCCAAGTGAACTATCTTTCGGTTCCAGTTGTGATGGAATGAGGGGAGCAGTGCACTTCGATCTGATAAATTCACAAGGTCCGTACTGAAAGAAAAAGATTCATGCAAGAACTTGTAGAAAAATGTGAAAACACGATTCAAAAAAGTTGAAATTACCAGTATCTGATGTTATTTTCGATTCCTTGATTTCTGCACCCGAATATCCAATTACGAGGCTTCGAATTCTCTGTAGCGATTAAAATCTCATGCACTTCCCCTGTTTTTACCCTCTGGTCGAAAGTAATTCGAGGGATCATTACATAAGTTGGCCGAGTAATCGAATCCGGGCAGAAATTATGCGTAAGAATTTCAATCCAATTTGTTTTCGGTGGTTTCTCTTCGTTAGTAACTACTGGGTGAGCGGAGTGAAAGGATTTTCCAGAACTTCGCTGAAAAAAGATATAATTTATTTTTTTATGTTTAATTTATGTGTAAACTTGCTTACTTTTCTAAAGTGGTAGTCCAAAACGCTTGCTCTAACAGTTGAATTGTCCGTAATGGCGTAGTATTTCTTCTGCTGATTGTATTCAACGAGGTCGAATAGAGTTCGAACGACGACCATGACGACTTGCTTGCACCATACGATACACAGATGGTCAGTTGAAGCCCACACGGTAGGAATTGACGTTGCCTACCAAAGCATACCCAATATTCCTACATAATAATATGATGCTGCTGATTCACCAGTTTTTAACAGAAACTTAACTTACGGAAACGTGAAAGGCGTTGCGGCTCCACAGAGTCAGTTTTCCAGAAACAAGAAAATCCCTGTCGCCTCCAGCAACACTAACGACAGTAACAGGATTGGATTTGTCTTGCTCAGCAACATGGGTCCAGTTATGGTCCACGTAGTAGTAGAACAAGTCTAATTCTGGGTCTGTGATAATGGCTGGATGAAGGTGAGGAGTAGCCATGGTGTAAATCAACTGAACCGTCGCTTCCTCCACGTTGACTGATTTCGCTACCATTCCGCCCTGCGCAACAATTTATGAGGTAAAAGCTGAACTCAGCATTTCGAATAGTTCCATACCATCGAATGTCCAACAAGAACAATGTGGTGGTAGTCTTCATACAGTCCCATTATTTTTCTAATTACGTGCTTCACGTAATCACTTTGGCGGTTGAGAACATAACCGTACATAGCAGATATTTCTTCATTGAAGTCGACTGAGAAGAAATCAAAATGAAACGGTGTTCTGTTATCGAGCCATTTACGAAGAGCCACTGATGCTATAGAACGAACTGCAAAATTAAAAAGAAATGTCGTTAGTAAATAATTTCAAGGTTGAGGTTAGCGAATGGTTATCAGTATAGGCCCACCTTGTTTATGAGACCCAGCGTTTCCAGGTAAGAAAAGTACCGGTATGCCAATGAACTTGGAATTGCGAGCGGGTTCAATATACTTTCCCTCGGCGTAAGCGTACAAGCCTGGAGAGGAAGGGATGTAAAAATTAACGAACTACGAACTCAATTATGAATGTTCACACGACTTCTCTCTTACCATACATTGGATAAGCGGCAGAAATGGCAGGATCCAAAGGAATTTCCTGGAAACAGCAAAAGATGAGATACAGTTTTTTACAGTTATATCAAACGCTGTTTACAGTTATATCAGAGTGTGGACAACTCCCTTACAACGTATTGTGGGTACTCAAACATGTACGTCATTTGGCACTTGTTTTCTTCGATGTTTCTGAAGAAGTCATAGCTTCCAATTACAAAGATGAAGAAGCAGAGCGGAGAGAAAGTAAACACCATAAAATTAAGAACCTTCCTCTTCACCGTTGCATGCCATTCTTTTTTAGCCTTCTGCATTTCATCTTCCAGTTCATTCATTTTCTCCTTCACTTTCCACCTTGGAGCTGCTCTGCCTCCTACAAAAAGGAATATCGATTAGTAATAGTACATTTTGACGGAAGTTAAACCCCAGCCGGTTATAGCACAAATGCAAGCTTACCATGGCTGCTGTCACTGTCACCTCCGCCCATGCTATTCCGTGACTTTCTTGACTAACTTGACCCCTCGTTGACCTGATCTAGACCACAACTTTTACACCTTTACCTGTTTTGGGTAGAAGAAATCTAAGGAATCAAAAAATTAAAGAAAATACATTTTTCCTCTCGTTAGACTTTGGATACAGCTGGCGCGTGTCTAACTTGAAAAAAAAGCTTATGATTTTCCCGCGCTTTTTTCTTTGTGGCTTTCGAATCAAGAGGAGAAAGCCCTACACTCCTTGGGAGAAAGCATCCATTTGTTTGAAGGAAAGTTTTGTCCATTGAATGTTAAAACTTTTTTGTAGGCAGATGCAGATTCCGAGAAAGGTACTCAATGTCTTAAAAAAAATCTCCAGCAAAATCTGCCGTCCCCTTTTTTCGAATTTCTAAGCTTGTTGACAGCTATCAACGTGACTAGACTTTTGGGGTTCAAAAATCACTGACCTTTCGAGGCAGTGTTGGGGTTTTATCCGGCTAAAACTACTTTGACTGGAAAAAACCGGAAAAAGCGGTTTTAACCGGCTAAAGCTGGTTTAAACCGGCTAAAAGAGAAAAAGGGCTTTCTCTACACATTTTCTGTTCCAAACAAGGGAGAAAGAATTGTTCAAGCTTCTTTGTCGAGATCGTGTGCTGTGCCGAACTTAAAAAAGCACAAAAATGATTTTTCTTACGAAAAATTTTAGGAAATCACACTCTCGCTTCTCCCGGTTGACATGATTTTAAATAATTATTTCAAGTTTTAGCCACTATGGTTTAATCCACCGTCGAAATTCTAGTGGTTTTATCCTGGTTAAAACCATGGTCTAAACCAGGATAAAACCACCCCCGGTTTTAACAGTCCAACACTGTTTCGAGGGTTAAACAAATTATTTTTTACTCGCAGCCAATCAGTTGGCTACTTTCCACTCACCTGCTCTGGCCTGCGAGGAAAAGCATTTAACTGCCTTGATTACTATTTAAATGCCCTTCAGTTTGGACTATCTTGAATAATTTTTTTTTCCAAGGTTTTCTTCAAGATAATCCTTGAGTACATTGTACATTTTACTTCGGGAAGCAATTATTCTTCGCTCCACAGCCTGGTAGAGTCTCCACGAGCACCGAAATGTCGACCGATCTGAAATTCCCAGCAGGGTTCAAATGGGGCCTTTCAAGCTCAGCCTATCAAACGGAAGGTGGACATGACGCTGACGGTAAAAGAGCAGCTAAAAATAATAATAAGTCATGTACAATTAAAATCTCGTTAAAATAGCAAGAAGTATTTTTTTCAGGCAAAGGACCAAGCATTTGGGATGAATTTTGCCAGGACCCTAAAAACATTATGGATGGGAGTAATGGGAACATTGCTTGCGACTCGTATCATAAGTACAAGGAAGATGTTCAACTGCTTAAAAATATGAAGGTCGAGGAACGCTAATTTTAGGTTCAATCGATACCATAAGGCTCCGTAAAAAAAATAATGTCATCTTCTCCCATTCCAGGCAAAAGTTTATCGGTTCTCTATTTCATGGTCGCGGATTCTTCCGAATGGAACCAAGAGTAACGTCAATGCCGCTGGAATTGACTACTACAACCGACTGATTGATGAACTTGTTCAGAATTCAATACAACCGATGGTTATACAGCAAACATAAAGCATGTTGACAGTTGAGAGATCGAATCCTTTTCTACCTGTTAGGTCACCCTGTTCCACTGGGACACCCCAGCAGCACTGAAAGGGGACTGGCTCAGCGAAGAAACGATTGAGCATTTTGCAGACTATGCAAGAATTTGCTTCGAAAATTTTGGAGACCGAGTTAAAGAA